>WJQU01005895.1:0-10000 GCA_029228625.1 Pseudolycoriella hygida
TTGACATAGATTCATAAATTATTTATTCTTGTGACTTTCGTTATGTTGATTTTGACGTAATATTTTTGATGTTTTCTTACTTTTTGTTTGTAAATTTTTTGTAATTTTCCTTTTGTTCTATGTTAATGTTATTAATGTTATTTATGTATTGTAACGTTTTCATGGTTTTTTAACGAGGGCTATGACAGCAGTCATAGTCACTCTTTTTCCATGTCAGCTAGAAAATAGTAGACAATAAAATTATTATCAATCAATCAATCAACTGCCAGTCACCTTACGCTTGCTGCTATATCTGAGTTATTATTTGTGTGTCTTATCTTGAATCATTGATATATCTCATCTTGAGACGAAATGGGAGCCTCAATCGTTATAAAAGTTAATAATTACTATAAGTATCATACGAGACCAGTTGAGGCTTTCTGAGAGTCTCAAAGTGAAGAAATTTTTTTTAGCAATCGGAATTGTTTTCAATAGGAAATCATTTTTAATGTTCTGTGAGACCAGTTATGAACTATTTTGTATCATCGCGTAATCGAATTGAATGAAAAATCAAAAGGAAATGTTTTTGAGACTCTCAGTTGGTCAGTCTACCTTAACAAATTGTTCAACCGACCTCAATTAGTCTCAACGTTCATCCTTGATATCTGCCAGTTAGTAAAGAAAACTTTTATACTTTTTCGCAGAGAAAAAAATTTTCGAGACCAAAATGAGCCCTTGAGTGGCTAAATCTTTGGTCTTATGAGACCAAAATTTTCACCTGGGCTGGTATCATGCATTTCAATATTTTCTATTTATTTCCCAGATGTTACATCTATCTGTCGAAGCGCCGTCCCAGGCGCTATGTTTTCATCTCTCTGCTCATTTACCCATATCTTTATCCCTATATGTCCATAAATTAGTTTTCGATAGTTTCATTTGAAGTATTTGCTTTATACGGCCTAAACAACACCATAAAATGCACAAAGTTCCAGCCATTGAAGTATTTTATTTTCAATAGGTTTTTCCTAATCATTAACATTTTACTGCAATTCGAGTGATTTGATAAGAAATATTCGTGAAAATAAATCAAATCTGACACCGAAGAATGACGATTATGAATTCATTTTTTTGGCATTGACTTATTGTATTTCTCAAGGCAGGTTGTATTGTACATTCTTAAAAACCGTTCTTTTTCGCTTTTATTGAACGTATCAATTAGTATCATACCGTATGAGAACTCTTCAATAGGAAATTGTCTCTCCGATAGATTTTCACGATTTTTTCTTTCGTATATCTCAAAAAATATTTTGATATCTAAATTCCTTCTAAAGTCATGAGTTCAACGTTTTTTCATATTGCTATAGAAACAAATTTCAAAGCCATTCATTATAAAGATTGTGAGAATTCTTTTGTTGCATTTTACTTATTTATTTACACTGGGTTTTTTATGGAGGAAATCTATTCTAATGAAAGACGAACATTTGTAGGTCTTTTTTTCTTTAAAAAAAAGGGATATATTAAGACCGGTCACTTTTTCCTTCCAACTGTCTGTCTGTCGTAGTTCCATCAAAACTCCAAAAACTTCTCACACATATTACGTCATAGTTTTTTCTCGATATTTTGACTACCCCAAGTCATGTTCCATCACGTTTGACTTACACCCCCTAAAATATGACGTCACATGTTCGACTCCCCCCCCCCCTTTCCTGGAAACATATGTCCAGAAGCCGTTCGGCGAGAATCATTTTAGTAATTTTGGGTTTCTTGAGAATAACTCGATGAAAATAACTCAGTAATTTAATAGAACGGGAATACCCGTCCGATTCCGTCACGTTTTCAGTGACCACCCCCCCTCCCCCTCTGAGTGTGACGTAATATGTGTACGACCCTACAAAAATGCGAATCTCTACAAAACGTTGTAATAGTAGTTTGTGCTACAAGTAATATAAGGACGAATATTGCCGCACCAGTCGCCTGCGGCTCGTTAGGACAAATTATAACGTGTGCGTTAATATGAGTCCTAACACACAACGTTTTCTGCAATGAACAAAATAAAAAATTACCGCACTGAAATAGAAATTACCACACTGAAACAGAAATTACCGCACTGAAACAGAAATTACCGCACTGAAATAGTAATTTTCCTACCTAGTTTTGTAACTAAGGTTTTTTCAGCATTAGTCCTAAATAGTGTTCGCACGAGGCAGAGGCGAGTGTGGACACTATTTAGGACGTGTGCTGAAAAAATCTAGTTACAAAACGAGGTAGGAACAACGTTTTCTACAATTCAATGCCGAAATAGACAACAATAAAATTTCTATTTCGATCACAATTTCCTTTTCATTGCATTTTTAATGTCAATTAAAATTGAGTGCTGAAAAACTTTTCCGCACTCAAATGAGTGCTGAAAAACTTTTCCATACTCACTCAAATCTGAGTGCGGAAAAGTTATTTCCGCACTCAAATCAGTATTGAAAACTGTCGTATTTGGGCATTGAATTGCAGAATATAAATTACTGCACGCTTTCATATTAATAACGTAATATTTGAGTTTATATACTCCCAAATGCAAAGGCAATACGACCTGTTACATACGTGAATTGCAAAAATAAATTATATGATTTCCCTTAAAGTTAAGAATGAAAAAAGATTTAGAAATTTTATATCAAGCGCACGGTATAACAATTTCGATTATTTTATCTTTCGAGTTCATCTGGTATGGAAATGCAGTAAATCCACATCCACACATACTTGCTTTTCTACTAGTGTATACTTATGATTCAAAGCATAAAGCGTGCAATAATTTCTCAACGAAATAATGCTACTACATCCAATCCATACAGGCTTTTTAAAGCACCGAACCTTTCAACGACTTAATTTTCAAATACAGGTCTTCTTGACGTAGACTATAATTTGTTATTTATCAAAATTTTATTTATTTATTTATTTAGCGTATGTGTGAAAAATTCGTTATTAACATAACTCATTTCACTGACTACCCGAAAAAATGTATAGTTCAAGCTTTTTAGCGAAGACAAATTTTCCGTTTTGTGTTACGCCATCTATGAATTGATTTCACTATCATGGAACGTAGCTTCTGTTTTCTTTCATCACACGTTTGTGAATGAAATCGAAATACAATAAAACAATTTTTGTGTTACTTCATTAATTTATTCATAGATATGTCCCACAAATTATACAGCCAAGAGAGCAAATGCCACACATTTCTTTTCGGGAGTTATGTGCGTTACTTTTAAATGTAAGGACACGCAACTTAAAACTCTGTCAATTATCATAAATCAAGCAACAAAATAAATTGCCTAATTACTCAGACTCACACTGTAATTATAGCTTACAGTATCAAACACTTCAAGGGGTTTAACTAAGTTTTTTGAAAAGGAGTCTATTGCGTTTACGACGACGCTTGTTGATTTGAGGGGAGAGAGCGTCAATCATCCTTAATCTGCAAAAAAAAGTTTTGTCCGTCCGTCAGTAAAACTTGACCGATCTTCAGAAACTTTTTATTCCATGAAAGTAATCGAAAATGGTTTTATGGTTTGAATTTGGGCATTGTCGGGCTAAGAGCTGCTGAGCTAGGGCCGTCTAAGTGGTTTTTGATCTTATGTACATAGCTCGAGTAAATCTTTTCCGATTTTCAAAAAAAAATTTTAATCGAAAGGTCTAGGAATGCCCAACAATAGAAGAAAATTTTTTATGTCTAGGCCCTTGGACTCAACGAAGGCCCTAACACTTAGTCTTCACAAAGGCCCAACGTGTTTTTTCTACAAAAATCGGACAGATCTCACTGATTTTCATAAATCTTCTTTTCTATAAAAGTTATATAAAAACTGATTACGGAATTGAATTTAGTCAATACAGGTCAAGGAATTTCAAAGTGATCAAAAAACTTGTTTTTGAAGGTTGGTGAAACTTTTTGGACCCGTACGAAGTACAAGAGGTCCTATACGTTTACTACAAACAATTTTATTGTAACATGGGGTAGATCGAGGTGGGAGTGGGGGGGATGCATCTATTATCGTCTAGAGATGACGAATCAGCAATAAAAAAAATGTCCGTCTGTCCGTCCGTCCGCCGTCCGTCCGTCCGTCTCCACTTTTTTTTTCCAAACGACTCAACCGATCAGCCTAATCTTTTTTTTCCCTGAAAGGTACATGCCTCCCATGATTCAAGTTCGAAGATGAGCAAAATCGATCGAGTGGTTCCGGAGATATGGTCGAGGAAGTGACCAAAAACATGGTTTTTCGAGGGTCGGTGAAACTTTTTCGCAAATATCTCAGCAAGTAATGCACGGAAATTGCTCAATTTGGCATTTGATACCAAAAAACTGGGGATTTTTTTTTGGAATCGGGTCGGAGGTCTGGGCACTGGGAGCCATGGAATGGGCGAAAATAAATTTCTCTGCCCAAAATGATAAGAGATAGTTTTTTTCAGTATTTGCGTAAATACGCAATACAGAGATTTACTTTCAAAGGCAAAGTTGTAGAGAATCAAATTTTAGCGAACACGTGTCTCAGGGTTTTGGGGAAATATGGTCCAATCCTGGTATATGGCCACTTCCATAATTGTGCAGGATGACCCAGATCTCCAGAACTATGAGAGTTAGAAAGTTGGTTCCAAAGGCGAAGTTATTGAGAATTAAATTTAAGCGAACATGTGTTTCAGGGTTTTGGGGAAATATGGTCCAATCCTGGTATATGGCCACTTCCATAATTGGGCAGGATGACCCAGATCTCCAGAACTATGTGAGTTAGAAAGTTGGTTCCAAAGACAAGTTGTAGAGAATTAAATTTAAGCGAACACGTGTTTCAGGGTTTTGGGGAAATGTGACACAATCCTGGTATATGGACACTTACATAATTGGGCAGGATGACAAGGATCTCCAGAACTGTGAGAGTTAGAAAGTTGGTTCCAAAGGCAAAGTTGTAGAGAATTAAATTTAAGCGAACACTCCTTTCAGGGTTTTGGGGAAATATCGCCCAATCCTGGAATATGACTGCTTCTAGAATTGGGTGGGATGACCCATATCTCTAAAACTATGAGAGGTACAAAGTTGCTTCCAAACGTACAGTTGTAGAGAATAAACGTGCTTGAGGGTTGTTGGGTCCTAAGTGTGGGCAAAACTCACGCATTGCGACCCTACACGATAGTTGGTGGTTTTTTATGAATACCCTGGCGAAAACAAAAATCTCAAAAGTTCGAAAAACGTATACTCACGGTCTCAACTGCCGATGATACTGTGAGTATGCGTTTTTTGAACTTTTCAGGCTTTTGTTTTCACCATGGTATACCTCTAATAAACGGGTTAGCACAGTAGTAGCGTACTGACTTTCCACCGAGAATATCCGGGTTCCATCAAGGCGGGGACAAATAGGATTTATAGGATGTATTGATTTATAGGATTTTTCTTCAATGTATTTCATGAAAGTAACGTTCCTAGGCACACCCAGGTTTCATAATTTGGGTAGTTGTGAATTTGGTATAATAATAATAATAATCCCAATGGCACTGATTATTCGGGAGCAGCACTGTTATAATTTGTCATTATTTTTTTACGTCTACACACTCCTTCACGTAGCAGCTGCATAAAAACCTGCTTGTTTTGTACACATTGCATCGAATATGGGTGACGTCATACTTCGTTGTGTAGAAATCGTTGCTATATTGCTACCCCAACTACCCATTTATGAAACTTGGGTGAGCTTAGGAACGTTACTTTCATGATAAGCGTTGAAGATAAATCCTATACAGAATTTGTCCACACCGGGATTTGAACCCGGGTATTCTTGGTGGAAAGCCAGTACTTGACCACTGATCTAACCCGTTCCGTTACTACTACTACTACACTATTATTTGGTGGTTTTTCATGCATATTCCTCAAATTACAAAGTTTTCTCTGCATTGTTGTAAAGAAAAAAAGCCAAAGTTTTCTATCCATGAGAGATTACAATTTAAAAACTGTCGATCACTGTTGTCACTCCTTATGAAACGCTCAAAGCGAAATCACAGAAGGTCACTTATAAGTAATATATTTCGTCAAGGCAGGTATCAGTTGGAATTGTTACTAATATCGCTGCGGCGCTACCCCTCTGGACTGCTACACTTATTCGTTGAATTAGGAAACTCGTTGACCGTGTCTCACTAGTGATATTTTGCATGAGTTCTCCAATACGACTTAGTTTCGATAAGTTTCAGCGCGTCTTCGCCAAATGTGCCCAGGGTTAGTTATGTTATGTTCTAAATTAACGCATCTTTTGTATGCCTCACGTTTCTTGGCGCCTGCTTTTATGGAGTTGCCTTTCACATGATTTGGCGAGTGTCGGCACACGTGAAGTCCAAGTTCCACACCATGGGTTTTTCGTTCCTCCACGGGACCAAGGTAAGGCCATCTGGTTTTTTTGCGTAGAATCGATTGCAACCGGTTGGTTCAAGTAATGAAGGGACTTTGCATGTGATAAGTGCTCGATTAATCACTTCGATTAATCAGTTCCTTGTGACGTCCAGCGCTTTTTTGGCAACATAGTCCATGATGCTCTATTTCATCACACACGCAAGTAATAATAATAACGTTTATTTAATTGTATATAGAAGGTGTAGACCTTAATTACATATACAATGGTGGATACTTTACTTAAACAAATAAAAGTATCTTTCATAAAGAAAAAGAAAACATGTAACTCACATCTATCCAATATGTTTACCTAACCAAATGAGTGATGAACAACCCTAACCCATGCTACCGCTAATGTATTCGATGTATGCTTTCCTGAATGCCTCGGCTGTGTATGTCCCTTTAACGCTACCCGGCAGTGAGTTATACCTCACAACTCCGTGGAACAGGAGTGAATCGTATGTTTTGCTGGAGTCTGTAAACGGAATATAAAATTTGCGCGTCCTTTTCGAATGGTAAGGTTTTATCTTTTGCGAAAGGTAGGCTGGCGTACCCCTCGTGATGACTTTATGCAGGAAAAACAAAGCCCTCATCTCAAGGTAGTCTATTATTCCACATCCTAAGATTTTATTCCTATAATTGGTCAGAGGCTGTCTGCGTTTTAAGGAAAAGGCGAATCTGATGCAGTTGTTAAATAATTTAGATAGCAGTTGTTTACATTTGCCGTCCAATCCAAATACGAAGACCTCACAACAATAAAGAAAATGTGGAATCAGCAAGGTTTTTACTAAAATCACCCTAATCGATCTAGGAAGATACGCCGCATGCATCCAAAGCGACCTTAGACCCGCATATACCCTGGAAGCTATATGGTTGCAATGAGCAATCCAGGATAAGTCACTCATAAGTTTAACCCCAAGGTTTGTGACTACTTTATTAGGTGTCAAGACTTCATTATTCAAAATGAACATCGGTAAATCTGGCTGCCTATGGCTATTGTTTACAACCAAAGTCTGGGTTTTATCAATATTCAAAGTTAACCCATTACTCAGAGACCATTTGTCAATCAGAGCTAAATCTGAGTTCATCCTAAAGACCCCAAGCGCAGCGGAGAACTCATCCTTTTGTACCCCACAGTAGTGTTGTACATCGTCTGCATATAAGTGGGGCTTCGTGGAGTGGAGTATGTTTGGTAAGTCATTAATGAATAAAATGAAGAGTAGAGGTGATAATACTGATCCTTGTGGTATACCTTTAGTGGTTTGAATAAGAGATGAGGTATACGACTGAATCTGCACACATTGGAAACGTCCGCTTAGAAAACTACTAATTAGTGCGATTGCAGAAGTAGTGAAGAAAAATTTATGATGCAACTTGTGTAGTAAAATTTCATGATTGACACTATCAAAAGCTTTGCTATCATCAAGCAGAAGTAAATAAGCCATCTGTTTACGGGAGAAGCACTTCAAAAGGTCATCAATTACTTCAATCAAAGCTGATGCTGTGCTGTGACCCAATCTGAATCCAGACTGAATCATTGCAATTAATTTCGCTTCGGAGACAAATTCAGCTATTTGTTCGGCCATAAGTTTTTCGAGACCTTTTGGTAAGACTGGAATTAGGTGAATAGGTCGGAAGTCTTCCAAATCCTTCCCATGAGTTTTCTTATGAGTAGGAATAATTTTAGAGATCTTCCATAATTTAGGGTAATAAGAGCGCATCAGGATTTGATTGAAAACATATCTAATGTGAGGCAGGATATATGGCAACGATCTCTTAATGAACATTAAAGGCACGCCATCTAGACCAGGAGCGTCTGAGCTGATATCGTAAATCGCTTTAATGACTTCAGAATCGCTTATAGAGAGAAATGCAAAAGATCGATCTGAAGAGGAAGTTTGCACAGGTGTTTTGTACTCAAGCGGATGCGGTCGGCGCAAGCCATCAGAGTCGTTTGCTTGAGTTAAATATTCGTTGTATTCCTCAGCGGTGAATTTAGGGTCTACAGAAACCTTTGACTTAACAACCCCTAAATTTTTCAGATTTCTCCAGATAATCTTGGAGCCCAAAGACAGATCCAGTTTTGTATTAAAGTATTTAGATTTCGCTCTTTTTATCAAGTGAGTGGCCTTGTTATAATGACTACGGTTCGCAGGTGTTTTATTGCGGCTGTAAATGAAAGAGGCGATTTGCCGTTCAAATATAGCATTGCGTATTTCATCTGTGAACCAGTTATTGGGGGAGTTCATGTCATTCCGAGGCCTTAATAGTTTTAAAGGCGCATGTAGATCTAGCTGAATTTTGATAATCTCGTTGATAAGGGAGACCATATCGTTAAGGTTTGTGGCTTCATATAATAAATTCCGAGATGAATTAAAGAAACCGTTTGCTAAATCGTCTTCATTGATTTTAGTAAAAGATCTGTGATAAATGGGTGCAGTTTTATCCAATGAAAACTCAGTCTTATACGACGACATTACTATGAGGTCGTGAAATGATAACCCAGTCGAAAGTTGGTGGAATGATGCCACTTTGTGGATGTTATTAGTCAAAAATAAATCAATATGTGAAGGTTTACAGCCTGGTTGAAAGTTTGTGGGCTCAGTGCCGACTGATTTAAATGAGTATTTAACGAGGACTTCTCTGAATTTACAAGTAGAACATGACGACAACTTGCATTTAAGACACTGTCCATTGTTACCCGTTAATAAATTTTCGTTCATATCTCCTGCTATGATCACATCACAGTAGGATGGAGTAATTTCTGAAATATTTCATCTAAAATATCGATTTCATCAACGGAGCCTTGTAAATTCCCGCAATCAGTATCTTGGAGTTTGGAAAAATGATCTCCACGAACAGATGCTCCATTCCAAGGTTTTTGGAAGATGTAACTACTCGGGATTGTAAGCCATTTCTAATATACATCGCTATTCCTCCGCTCTTCTTCTTTATCCTATCATTTCGCAAAAGATAGTAGCCATCAATTTCCACTGATTTATTACTAACGTTCGTTTTAAAACTGGTCTCAGAAGCAACTATAACACGAACGTTTGTGTTTTCAAAAACAAATCTGTAGTATGTATGTATGTTTATTCAAAAATGTACACAAGGCTATATACCTTATTTCTAATGTACAGTCCAGATTTTAGTACTTACACATTTATGAGATAGCTTAAAATCTAATTTAAGAATATATTACAATTTTATTTATTTATTTTTTTTTTCTTGTGGCAAAAGAAGAATCAAAACAAGAACAAAAGACTAGTTTTCATGGGTATGTAATAGTTTAGACAGTGTCGACATCTCTTCTAAGTTATTATTCTAAATTCTAAATTATCATGCCATTTATCAGCAATCTGGTTTTCTTATCATCATTTCCTTCTCCTTCATCAGATCAATCACTCAAGTCAGAGTAGTATTTAAAACAAGCTTCAGTAAATGCAGCAAGAGTTGGTTTTTTCCTTACATCTCGCGGAAGTGAATTCCACGTTGTAATGGCATGAGTGAAGAATGAGCGGTGAAACATTTCAGATTCTACCTTCGGCACAACATAGTTAAGCGTTCGTGATGAGTGTGCCGGAATCAATATCTCAAATAAGTAGTCTGGCA
>WJQU01005900.1:0-10450 GCA_029228625.1 Pseudolycoriella hygida
CAGTATATATGTAAAGACTATTGGCACCCGGTGCCATTAGCCGCAGTATATATGTAGAGACTATTGGCACCCGGTGCCATTAGCCGCAGTATATATGTAGAGACTATTGGCACCCGGTGCCAAAAGCATTTTCGTTAAAAATTCGGCCGAGCAAGCTGATATTTTTAATTAAAAAAAATCTCCAAGTAAGTAAATTTTTCTACTCGGTTCCACCCGCGATATTGTAATAACATTTACAAACGTCAAAACGTAACATTTAGAAATTAAGTCGACTGTAATTTTAAATAAAAAATCCAAATAGTGAGTTTTTCGATGAGATTGCGCCAATATCCCGTACATATAGGGGACGACGTTAAAAACTACATCCGGTTCGAGTTGAAATCGTAGAGTTTTTCCTGATTATGTAACAAAGGCCCGTCGCGTCGCAGCCTTATTTAATTTAATTTGTTTAGAAATTAGCAGTGTTGTTATAAGGTTGGGGAATTCCAAACTCATTCAAAGGAAGACCAACTTTCTTGTTCAACATTCTATACTCCAACCTAGCGCTCAAATTCGTTGTTCAATGTTTATATTGGAGACATTTTTTGGTGTGAAAGAAGAATGATGCATGTGCATGTGACGTCAAAGTGCTCGATTGAATATGGAACATCAATTCATTTTGTGTGAGCGACCGTTAAAGGTCCAATATTGTGTGACTGTTGGAGGTCCCCGTAGCCTCCCCACGGTGTCATGTTTGGTTGCTAATGCTCCATGAATGAATGAATACGTCTGATGAAAGACTACCTGAACGGTTATGAAGGAACATATGGCGAGGCGATTGGATGTTTATGTACCAGGATTGTAGACACATCTCTGCGTAAGCCTCGGGTCATTTATTCTTTTATAATTCATTTAAATGGAAACAGGTAACTTTTAACATAAATAAGTAGCTAGTCCGATAAATTGTTCGAGCGACGCCACGGTGGTTGTTGTTAGTATGTAAGATTTCTGCATGTCGAACAGCAGCCCAGCACTGTACTAGTAAGAGTACGACGCCTATGGCAAAGTATAAGTGCTGGGAATATTGAGCATTAAATGATGAATGAAGTGACAAATTCCACTATAAGTGTCCAACTAGGTGATTTTTGTACGAAAAAATCCCGGTTTACAGGTTATTTGCATACAGAGGGTAACTGGCTTGTAATCAATGACGAAGCTAGGTAAGGACTACACAGATAACTGCAAGAACTATATTGAAGTTAATGCTTCAAACAATATTTAGTAGTTAGTCCGACTGATGCTCGAGCGACATCGGTTGTTGTTACAGGAATGGAACAGTATATAAGTGTACATCATATTTAAGTGGCGGTCCAGCGCTGACAGTGAAGTATCGGAACGAGCTAGCCATAGGAAACTATGAGCAAACTGGTTTCGGGACACAACGGTCTTGAAGAGCGCAGTATTCAGTACTTGCGCCACACAGGGTCAATCCTGGAAAACGTGAGCGCTAATACTTTAAAAATGCTTGACTGGTTCTAGGGATATCCCACGCTTGGAATGCGCAGTCTGAGTCTGAGTCTGAGAAAGGTGACAGCTTGGACTGATGCTCTCTAACACTTTTTGTGATTCGCGGTTCAAAATTTGACCATATCGGTTACCCTCCCAAATGTAATTGATTGTAGTCGTATAAACATTTTCGTGTGTGCACTTCCTTCAGTGTGTAACGACGCCAACGATTATTTTGTGGTCCATAGCAAATTGAAACGAAAGAACGGATCTACTTTGGGAACTGTTTTTGTTTACGTTGTTTTCATGTGTTTGACCAGCTGGTGATATTATCAAAGAAGTTACAACAATCTTATGATTCTTTCGCTGTATACTTTGACCCCTCTATTCAAATGAAATAAATACTTTGCGATCCCTCCCCCCTCTCCTCGCCTCTAAACTAACCTAATTGAGGAGAGGCCTGGCAAAAATTTGCCTCTCGGTATTCTGTACAACACTGGAAAACAATACTCGTGAAGTGAAATCACTTATCAATATGCAGGGTGAAAAATAAAGCTCGCCGCAGGCGCGGGGATGATAGGGCAGCATCCCCCTAAATGTATTGAATTAAACGTTGATCGAAAAGTTAGTGTCGTAGGCCATGAAAATAATGCGCCAATAAAAAAGCGGGACATATGAATTCTTATATTTCGTGTTCCCAGACCCCTAAAGTAGACTGCTGCACACTTTCTGACACTTTGTCAATAATTTTTGGTAGTTGGCACACGCATTCTATTTTTGGCACACGAAATCCAATTTTTCGTGTTGGCACACGCATTATATTTTTGGCACACGAATTCTCATTTTTGACCACTCCCTCCATTGAAATTATCTTATAGGTTTTTACTCTGTGTGCCATATTCACCCCTATTGGGTGGTGAAAAATTGGATTTCGCGTGCCGAAAATAGAATGCGTGTGCCAACTAGGCGGTAGAATCTGGCACACCACAGATTTGTATGGTGTGCCAAACTAACCGTCCCCGCACTTTCTCCAAGAAATCCTGAAACTATTTTCTCTTTAGAAGCAAATGTCTAACTGACATAGTTTCACAGATGCGATATCCCTCCCAATTCTATAAGTTGCTTTATTCCAGGATTGGGTAGTTTTTCTCTATAACGCTGAAACATGTGTTCTCTAAAATGTTATTTTCTCCAACTTTGCCATTGGAAGTAACTTTCTAACTTCCATAGTTCTTGTCATTTGGGTCATCCCGTCCAATTCTAGAACTGGTCATATTCCAGGATTGGGTCATTTTTCCTTAAAACCCTGTTCCCTGAGTTAGGCTGAGGAGTGCTATGAGCCATATGAATATCGAATTGTTACCTCGAACGTTCAATTTTTGATATTAATTACTCCGGTGCTCCTAGATGTTAACTGTCTTGCTGACTCTCTTAAATATGTTAACCATTCAAGCTAACTGGTAGTTCCGATTAGAGGTGTGCGGGTTGCCCGAAGCCCGAAAAAAACCCGACTCGAACGCTACCCGACCCGAACCCGAATTGCTTTTAACGTGTTCGGTTCGGGTTGGGTTATGGTGGAGAAAAGCTCAGGTGAGTCGGGTCTGGGTTTCTTTTTCGTCGGGTCGTGTTTCGGGTTTTCAATAAATTTTCAACTCTTTATTTTTCAAATCAAAGCAAGTCAACAATAAATTGTTACTATTCTTCATCATAACATACACCCTAAGTTACAATCGCACCCAAAGATAAGCTACAAGGTATGCATTGTACACAATAATGAAAATCATTATTATCAAGACGACAAGAAATCTTTTTCTTGAAGCAAATATAGAAAATTTCATTATAAAACTGGCTTAGACTTAGGCCCATTTCAATGTAATCGTTTCAAGAAAACTTATGAAACGTTCTGGATTTTTTCAAACAACTAGCAACTAGGGTAATAGTGTTTGAAATTAAAGTCGAATTTCGATTTTAAATTTGGGTCGAGTCGGATCGGGTTTCAGAGTTTTCTACTCAGGTCGGGCCGGGTTCGGGTTTAAATTTTGAATTGGGTTCGGGTCGGGTCGGGTCGGGCTCGGTTTTAAATTTTAGATCGGCTTCGGGTCGGGTTGGGATCGGAAAAAGGTCGACCCGCACACCTCTAGTTCTGATGCATTGTATTGTCATTTAATTTTGTAGGTAAAAGTCGTTGGTTGAATAAATAAATAATTCCATTTTAGCCCTGGTATGAAGTTGATATAATTTCTTTGGCACCAGGCTGTCTTCTGAATCTGAATATTTACTTTAAAGCGCGTCCAAGATGAATTTCATACGAAATGTACAAATCTTTTGTTTTAAACAAAAGATTTGTTTTTGTTTTTGACTTGCAATAGGTTTATTAAGTACATGGCTTGAGACAATTGGCAACCTATGCTTTTTTGTAACTTTCTTCATCTTAAAAAGCAAAGTTTCAACGAGGAAGTTTAGTCAATTGGCATGGATGGAACCACACACGTTATTGTAAACGAAAATATTCGCTCAATTTAATTGGACCTTAAACACAGAAGAAAGGTTAGTAATATTTAGGTCAGTTAAATCTCTGGGTAATGTATATTCCTAACGCCACATGCTGATTTGATATTCGTGTATTGTCAATATTATGTTGAGTTTGATTTAATTAAACGTTTTATCTATAGAACATTCGATACAATCCAAGTTCATTCTATTTCTAGTCAACTTCATTGAAACTTAATTTCTGCCATGCACGCGACATCATCAGATCGTTCCTTTTTTCTAATTTCGGATCTTTGTTAGTCAAACGAATAGCTTTACAAAAGTCATGGATTAGAGGAAAAGGATTTATTCTTAATTCTCTTGTCATGAAGGCTTAGCACATTCAACATTCGTACGGTGAATAATTCATTTAACGTTGCTCATAAGTGAAAAGTAATTTCAAAACCATTTTCATATGCTCAGCTTATAGACAATAACTTAACTTATTCCTATGCATGGACTGTGGACATGTCCATAAAAAATGATTATTATTCTGCAAGCAAACTATGGGGACATATGTCTTTCAAACAATCTGAATATCTAACGTTCCCATTCAACATGTCGCTATCTCTGCGCATAATTTTTGCAATACATTTTGAAATGTACAGCACATGTTGATACCACCAGACGCCGTAGCGCCGCACATAGTAGAAAAAGCCGGGAGATTTCTTCAAATCGCTTTTATAACTATATAATGGCTAACTATTTAGTTGATTTGGAATTATAATTCAATTTGAAATAAATAATTTATTTGGTGCGTCCGTCGTACCAACCGTTGGTATGCTGTAAGCTGTACAATGTAATGTGTACATCGTACCAATTTTGAATGCTTAACCATTTTTTGTTGATTTTTTTTTTCAAAATTTGTACAATAAACAAATTTGTATACTTTCTCGTATGACATACGAGTTATCTGTCTTCGGCGGTCACCCTCTCAATTTTCTTTTCACATGGCTTTTATCAGATCACTAAAAACCTCAATATATGTGCTGACCGAAAATCATTCATTTAAACGTCCTTAGCACGTTTACTGACCTCGGGTCTAGTTATGTAATACCGAGAAATTTCTCAAGACAACTGCACTTTTCATCTTTGCAAGCTTTTCAAGCTTATTGATGGTAATTACAGTTCAACTTACGTTGGTTCGGTCATGTTAATCTAAATTTCCTTACATTAAGGCCCATAACTTGTGTCCTAAAATATAGTCTACCTTTAGGCGCTCAAATATTATATTTTCGCTGATATCCATGGACAAAGACACAGTTTCAAAAAAGTAAGTCAGCTTTTCCCTTCCCAAATATGTTGACTTTTAATAGCAACTAAACTTATTTCTTGGGATCCTACCTACTCTGAGAACGGTGAAAAAAATCGTAAAATTTGCACAAAAACTCGTCGTTCTGTGACAAGGTTCAATCCCAAAAAATAAATTTAGTCGCTGTTTAACGGCAACATATTTAGGAAGGGAAATGCTGACTTACTTTTTTGAAACTGCGTCTTTGTCCACGGATATCAGCGAAAGTATATTATTTGAGCGCCTAAATGTAGACTATATATTAGCACACCAGTTATGGGCCTTAATATTCTTTGCGACGCGACGATTCACATGGAACGATTACGAAATGTTTACAATAAAACAGAGCGCCAGCGCCGAAAAAACCTGGAAAAAAACGCAGCCGTAAACGAAAGTTAAAACAGATGCAAGGGACCCGTACGCGTCAAAATAGATGTGGCAAAGAGAACAGATGTTACAAAAAGACTCGAACTAAATCTAAATAAAACATTGCCTTATGAAATTACGTCGACATTAAATTGTATTGGAAATTGCCGAAAGGGCAACATTGAAAAAAACCGGTCGGAATTAACTGTGAAAAAAATTTTGGAAGAAAGATTTTCAAAAGAAATCATACTTCATATAGACAAAAAAGCTCCCCTCAATGTGCTCCACAACGTAGCAAAAGAAATTTTTTGGACCAACCAGGCCCTAAGTAGAGACCTCGAACCCATACTTTCATGGATTACAGTTTAACTATGCGAAATGTGAGATCAAAATATTGGGTGAATGTAGTCATGACGAACGGTTGCGCATACTGGAAAAATTCAACGAAGTCGCACCGGGAATTATTGAGAAACCAAACGACATCGATTTGCTAGGATCACCGCTAACTGTGACAGGAATAAGAACAGCAATCCAACGAAAATTGGAGAAGTTGAACACGACGATCGGACGTATGGACAAAGTCACAGCGCACCACTCATATAGCAGTTCACTCTCAACCCCACAGCTCAATTATCTGCTACGAACGACGCCATGTTGGAAAGAAATTGACATTCTATAGAAACACGATTGCACGTTGAAAACCCCATCGTGTATTGCCGTTTTTCCGGCAGTTCCTGGGACGAAGCAACTTTACCTGTTAAATTGGGTGGACTTGGACTAAGAAACGCCACAAACCTTTGCTACTAAAGTTTCTTAGGATCGATCCACCTCCACTCAGTATCAGATTTGGTCAGCTCTATATTTCCCTCATTTTCAGTGACTTGGGAAGCTGAGCAAGGATGGTCAAGAATATCTCAAGCAGACATCCCACCGGAGAATGATCGAAAATTTCAACACAAATGGGATATCGAACTTTGCTCAAATCAACAAAAACAAATTTTTGCAAGTTGCATAAGCGAATCATCTAAAGCAAGAATCTTGGCATATTTGCATGAAAGCAGAGAATCGGGTGCATGGCTGGGCCCCTTGCTTGACAATCAGTCATTTAGAGTCGCTGTGTCTCTGTGACTGGGAATCCCGATGTGTGTCAAACACACTTTGGTCGGTTTGAATGTGAGTCATTTGAATGCGGGCTCCATAAAACCTAAAATTGATGACAGAGCAACGGATCATTATAAGTGATGCGTTGTCGCCGAAGAACTCGAAAATTTTTCAGCGGGCTATGCAGATGAAGTATCAAAAGGCTCTGCTCACAGTTAGTGTAAAGAATGGATTTGTTTATTGTAAAACGACGGCAGAATCTCAAAACGTGAAGATAAACTCGGTAATGCAACTAGAAGCGATTGGAGGAGCAACACAGAAAAATGCTAAGGAAGATGCTGAAATTTTGGATAAGAAATCTTTGCATGCAAAAGGAAATGGGAGGAAGGAGGTCGAACCTTCGGACCAGCAAAATCATGGACAAGCACCAAATGGTGATGAAAATGTTGGAGAAACAGGAGATCAAACTTCTATGGCAACGGATTAAATGGGGAGCGAGATGTCAACAATCGATAAGTGTAAATTATTTTGTTTTGAAATTTCTTTTGTTTATTCACCCATCATTTCTTTTGTTTTGTTGTTTCTTGATATTTTCTGGAGTCGATTTTACTAAGTTGCTGCGGACAAGTTTTCATTTTGAGAATAATCTCGTTAAGTATTTAAGTATTCTTTTTTTTTCTGGGCATAAATTGGAGTTGTGTGTCATTTTATTAAATTGGTTTTCTTACAGTCAAGCGATTAATATTTTGTTGACGAGTTTCCGGCAAGTTTCAGTGAGAGTTGGTGGGATAAAGTGGAATCTTTATGTCTCGAGGAGTGGGTAATCGTTCAAATGGCATGAGTGGGGTGAGTATTCCGAAAATCTTGTTAAAAACGATGCTGAACAATGACGATTCCTTAAATTTTTGTCATCTTAATGTGTCCAGTGTGAAGCCAAAAATTGATGAACTTAGGTATTTATTTCAACACTCAAACGCTCATATAATATCCTTCAGTGAGTCGTGGATGAAGAGTTATATCTCCAATAAGTCGGTCCGGATTGATGGTTATGATTTACTAAGGGCAGACAGGCGCGTAAAGAAGAGTGGAGGAGTAGCGGTTTATGTTCATCGTTCTCTTAAGTTTAAGCTAATTGCGGCCTCTTCCGTGGACAAAAAAGAGATTCCATCCTCAGAACAATTTCAGATGGACTATTTGCTCTTAGAGCTGATCTTCCCGGATATGAAAATTCTTTTTTGTATATTTTATAAGGCGATTAAGACACTCGAGTTTGAGGTGCTGAATGGCGTGCTGGCGAAACATGCGACAAATTACACGCACGTAGTTGTTACTGGCGATTTTAACGAGAATTTGTTAGATCCAAACCCCAGGAGGGTAAAGAGGATTGAAGAATTTAAAAATGTATTCAGTCGTCATAATTTGCATCTGCTCTCTCAAATACCAACGCATTACCACTTTCACGGGGCCTCTCTCCTTGATCTGGCATTTGTGCGCGAAACAGATAGAGTTTCTAGGTTCACCCAATTTGGTTCGGGTATGTCGGCCCATGATGCGCTTATCCTTTCCTATAAGATGGCACCCAAGTTTCTGCAAAAGCGAGAAAAGTGGGTGCGTAAGATAAACTCCATCAATGTGAACAAATTATTGAGCGATTGTTCAAAAATTGACTGGCAGGCTAGGCGTTCTATGGGTGATCCCGAATTGATGTTGCGATTTTTGAATGACAATCTAATGCATCTTTTGGATCGACATGCTCCGTTAGTAAAGCTTAGAGAGCGAAGTGGAGGAGGTGATCCCTGGATGACAGAGGAGGTAAAGAGAGCGATCATAGAGAGAGATGTGGCGTATAGGTTCTGGAAGGTACATCGGCCGACTGCTTCCCGAAGGGATTATAGTAAGCTCAGAAATAGGGCGACGAGCCTAATTAAAAGGGCTAAAAGAAAGTACTTCTGTGGTATTTTTAGTGAAGCAGAAGACTCGAGGTCCTTTTGGAGAATTGTGAAGCGTTTGGGATTGGGTCGCGAGGATCGTAACTTAAACCTACCATTTACTGCAGATGATTTTAATGTCTATTTGCATGGGATTGGTGAATCGTTGGCAAATCGGTTTACGGATCCCCTCCCTCGAACAACAACGGAGTCTAGTGGTCCAAAGAGCGTACCATTTTCGTTCAAAAATGTAGATTGTTTCAAAGTCTTTAGAGCTATCTCGTTGATTAAGTCGAAGGCAGTTGGGTTGGATGGTATTCCGATTGAGTATGTTAAAATGACATTGCCGGTAACTCTGCCGTACATTACCGAAGTGTTCAATCAGGTTCTTAAAACATCCAGTTATCCGGAATCATTTAAGAAATCAAAAGTATTTCATGAACACAAGGATTCAGTTACACATGAATTGAAGGACCATAGAGGAATCCATATTTTACCGGCGCTGTCTAAAGCCTTGGAGAGAATTATGAAGTGGCAGATAATGGGATTTCTTGCGGAACATGAGCTGTTGCACCGGGTACAGTCTGGCTTTAGGCCCAAATATAGCACCACAACTGCACTACTTAAGGTCGCTCATGACATATGCTGTGCACAAAATTCCAAGCAGAAATTTATATCGTTTCTGCTACTCCTTGATTTCTCTAAGGCCTTCGACTCGGTCAACCATTCCTCGATGATACAAAAACTTCGGGACAAGTTCTTCTTTGACGCTACGGCTGTGAAACTTATTGAGACATACTTGTCGGGGCGAATACAGTGCGTGGAGATAGGTGGCTACAGATCGAGTTTTCTTTCAATGAGCTGTGGACTTCCCCAGGGAACAGTACTTGCACCGCTGCTGTTTTCACTGTTCGTAAATGATTTGCCAAGTGTTCTCCGAGTCTGTAGTTGCCACATGTTCGCGGATGACTTTCAAGTGTATTTCAGTTATCAGTTTGAGAAGGCCGATGAAGCAATTAGTCTCGTAAACTCCGACCTTCAGCATGTCAGTAGCTGGGCTGTACTAAATCGTCTGTTACTAAATGCTTCGAAATCAAAAGTGCTAGTTATATCCAGATCAGAAATAACCATTTCTCCGTTGTTCAAGCTGGGAGAGGAAGAGTTACCCGTGGTAGATAAAGTTAAGGTTCTGGGTATCTGGCTAAACAGTTCCTTCACATGGGAAGATCACTGGAACATGACTAGTAAGAAGGTGTATCGTGCGCTCTGGGCACTGTGGAGTAGTAAGACCTCACTTCCCATGGCGGCCAGGATGAAACTAGTTAAGTCATCCATATTACCCTATTTCATGTATGGTGGAGTCTTAATGCCAGTACTAGACTCGGAAACGAGGGATGCGATACAGGTTGCTTTCAATGACTGCCTTAGGTTTGTTTTTTCTAAGAGAAGATCAGAGAGTGTTTCATCCCATACGAAAGCGGTGCTCGGTTGCACACTTGAGAACCTTAGGAAATTCAATGAATGTAAATTTTTGTATAACCTGATCCTGAACAAAGTGCCAGACTACTTATTTGAGATATTGATTCCGGCACACTCATCACGAACGCTTAACTATGTTGTGCCGAAGGTAGAATCTGAAATGTTTCACCGCTCATTCTTCACTCATGCCATTACAACGTGGAATTCACTTCCGCGAGATATAAGGAAAAAACCAACTCTTGCTGCATTTACTGAAGCTTGTTTTAAATAC
>WJQU01005900.1:10950-31525 GCA_029228625.1 Pseudolycoriella hygida
AAAGCTTCGCCTATACATCGTGTCTTGTCCCAAAGGTTTTTGTATGGAGGTTTTTGGGTTTGTGGACGTTTTTTTTTTTTGGGTGTGGGGACTGCGTCACGCTCTCCGCTACCGCTCCGAGCATGATCGTTGACACACAACACAGGAATAAAATTGAGATTACTTTCAAAGATAATTTTACCATTTTTATATGCAAATTGGTCATCTTTGATTGGCGATATCTCGGTTCGTTTTCAACCGATTTTGATGAGTGTGGTTTTGTTGGAAAGCTGCTGCGACGTAGCTTTTTTTTTAATAATTGAAGGGATGAGGGGGAAAAACTCAAAAGTTCGCCTATACATCGTGTCTTGTCCCAAAGGTTTTTGTATGGATTTTTTTGAGTTTGTGGACGTTTTTTTGGGTGTGGGGACTGCGTCACGCTCTCTGCTACCGCTCCGAGCATGATTTTGTCAATAAAATTCTAAAGAAATATGGGCGTAGAAAAAACAACTCTTGTGGGCCATGAAGTCTCCAGCGCTAGCATTCTCTTGGGAATAACACCCGAACCCCTGGTCTGATCTCACTGAATTACAAACTTAATATGAGGAATCACATTCTTCGTTGAATAAAACGAAAATTTCCAAAATCAATTGAGACTTGCTCAAGTTATCGTGTCTCCAACGCTAGCATTCTCTTGGGAAAAACCCTGATCACCTGGTCTGATCTCGCCGAATTATGAACTTATGAGCTGTTGTGACGTCGTCGAGTGAGGACGTGTTCTATATAAAACCTTATCAATAGTGTGAAATAATTTTATTCGATTATGGAATTAGAGAAAGACTTTTGTCGAAAGTGTGAGAAAAAGTTTAAAGATAATGAAGAAAGGGTTTTTTGCTTAGGGCCGTGCCATAAAAATTTTCATGCAAAGTGCTTCGGATTTACACCAACGGTTTTAAAATTCTACAGAGAATCCAACAACTTGTCATTCGAATGCGATGATTGCCAAAATGATCCAACTAAAATGGTAAAAAAAACGCTGGACAAAATATTAAGTTTTATGAATATATTCAACGAAAGACTAAACAGACAAGAAATTAAAAGTGAAATGATATCAGAACAAATTGTAGAATTGAACAGTAATGTACAAAAAAGTGAAATTGAAATAATAGCAGAACTTAACAAAGAAACAGTTGAAGGTCGAAACGTATATTATAAACCTTACACCGAAATTGTAAAGGAACCAGTGAAACCAGTCCTGATAGTGAGGCCGAGAAAACTACAGAAATGTGCAGATACTCGAGAAGATGTCAATAACAAAATTATTCCCAGCAAAATTCAATTGTGTAGTGTAAATAACAAACCCAATGGTGGAGTCGAAATCATGTGTAAGAACAATGAAGATGTAACGAAACTACACGAAAAGGCAATGAAAGAAATGGCTGATGACTACACAGTTATCATACGGAAAATTCGAAATCCGAAAGTTCGAGTAATCAACATGAGTCAAAAGCTAAGCGATGATGAAATAATTGAAAGTTTGAAAAGGAATAACGAATTTTTGAGAGACGCTGAGATGAAAGTATCACATGTATACGACATAAAAACAAACGAAACATACGGTGCAATAATAGAAGTGGAGCCAAAAACATTCAATCAGCTAATGAAACAAGGCGATGTTGTTATCGATTTGAATAAATGCCGCGTAACGGAATCCTTGAGTGTGTTGAGATGCTGTAAGTGCTGTGGTTACAATCAAAACGTGTGTAAGAATCGTAAGGCATGCCTTCGATGCGGTGACGAACATGATGTCAAAGATTGTGGATCAAGATACAGCAAGTGCATCAACTGCAAAGTTATTTCCGACAAAATGAAATTGAAGTTGGATATGAATCATCCAGCATGGAGTCATATGTGTTCGGTGTTTAAAGAACATTGTGAGAGATCCAAACAATTTACAAAGTATGAATAGCAAAGAAACGAAACAAATATCGCAAACATTAAACATACAATCATCAGCATGGGAAGTAGCATAAATTAAAAATATTGAAAATCGTAAATTTTGAATAGTGCATTTTTGAATAAAGTGAAATTTTTGAAACTAAGATCGAAAATAAATTTGAAATAGAAGTTTAAATTACTAAATTTTAATTAATATAAGGATTTGCAATTGAGTTGTAAAATTTTGCAGAGCCTTTATAGCACAGCTAAATAAATTACATACATACATATCTACATACCTGAGGAATGACATTCTTCGTCGAATAAAACCAAAATTTTCCAAAATCGATTGAGATATAATATAATATTTTTTTTAAATACACATAAGCTGTTACCTGTAAAATATTATAATAAATATTATTATTTAGTAACAGGCCATTAATTTCAATTACCACCATTGTTATAACCACTACATACTGACCAAAAGTGGTGATACCTCTTCTTGCAGAGTGGTTAGAATTTGATCAAAGCCGACCGAAGCGCCCAAAGGCACAGCGTTCTGCAGGCAAGTTTATGGCCACGATTTTTTGGGATGCGCATGGCATAATATTTATCGACAATTTGTAGAAAGGAAAAACAATAACTGGCGAGTTGGAACAGCTCGACAACGAGGTCATGACAATGCACCAGCGCATTCATCCATAAAAGCAACTGTGCAACTGGACTCTTTGGGCTATGAATTACTCCACCACCTTCCTCTCCAGATCTGGCCCCCAGCGACTACTATGTGTTCCCAAAATTAAAAAGATGGCTACAGGGAAAAAGATTTAACACTAGTGATGAGGTGGAGAGCTCGGACTGTTCCAGATTTCGTGTTAAAAATCGTTTTCACCACACACACGCTTGTTGCTTTCGTTTCTGTTGGGAATTGGTCTATGGACCCAACGACCGTTCGCGAGAAGTGGAAGCGAAATTTGCCAGTAACCAATTGAAGTTACAGTTGAATTAAAGGATAGACTTATGGAAATTCAACAATTTATTCTTCTTGTAGATTACTTCAAATTTATCTAAAACAAATTCAACTTATTAAATATCTATTTGAATACATCCTTATAAACTTAATTCCTTACATTTAGTATCCTCTTCTCACTGATAATATATAGAATAGTGAAACCTTTTACACGATGCGTAAACTGAAAGCTGTTATAATTTCAATTTTTAACAACAAATTCACAAATTAATCTTCAGAAATCTTACTCCAACTTATTCCACAGCTAATATAAACTTCTGCCGTTTATGGAATATCCTAATTTTGGGAAATAATCGCCTAAAGCACGAAAATAACTAAATCAATTCACATCCACGTGAAGCATAAACAATTCAAATATTTTTTACCTCCTTGGAATTTTTTCTCCTTTATAAATAAACTATAGCTTTACGCAACTTTAAAGTACTTTTCAGTTTCCCTTAAACTATCTCGAATCTATTTAAATCTTTTACTTTATCGGTTGCTGCACGATGTTATTTTGACCAATTTCGAAATCAAAAAAAAAAAAAAATTACAACTTTCCAATCTTCCGGCTGTCAATTCTTATCGGTAAAATAAATCGGTAACAGCGCATTGGAGTAGATTTTTAAAAGTGCTGCCGAACAGTTTCAAAAATCGTTTTCACCACGTATACATAGCTGTGGTGAAAGCGAGGTGAAAACGGTTTTCGGAACGAAAGCAACAAGTGTGTGTGTGGTGAATGCGATTTTTGACACGAAATCTGGAACAGTCCGAGCTCTAATGAGGTTATATCTGAAACAGAGGCCTATTTTGCAGGGTTGGAGAAATCCTATTATACCAAAGGTATCCAAATGTTGCAGGACCGTTGGACTAAATGCATTTCCCTTCAGAGAGGCTACGTTGAAGAAAAAAATTAATTTCATATGTAAAAATTAGTTCTTTCATTGGGACTTTTCACCCCATGTAGTACAACATTACAAATCGAATTTACCTCAAACTGGGGATTTTTATTTTCTGTGATCCGGTGACGTTATGCACTACCTTCTCTTTTTCTATTTACCTTGGTTTCTTCAAGAAATAGCGTCACCCCCACTGATATCAGTTGTTTTGGAAGAAGTGACAAGAACTTGCGTCACATTTCCCTTTTGAAAAGATTTTGTGCCTCCTTAAAGCACTTCTTTTTTAGAAAACTGACTAATACGAATACACGTATGCTATGTAAGCTATCACTCATAAAAATCGCGGATGACTTCTTACGAAACTGCGAAAAGAATTGGCGATATTTCTCTTAAATTCAATATTTATTGCTTTAGTTGTGCGATTTGCTTAAAAATTAATATTTTGCAAGGTCAGTGTTCCAAAGTACTAATCGATTTTCTACGTTTTTTAGATGAGTCAGCAAGCGAAACCTGGACGGAGGACTCCGCTCTCTCTTGGACCAGCCAAAAGTGATGGCAGCGATAAGGCTCAAATGCGATCCACCAAAGTAAATTTAGAAAAATTATCGAACGAGCTTCTAGTGAAAAACGTGAAAAATGGATCGTGCGACGAGAAGATGGACGACAATAAAACCGAGAATGGTCAAAACAATGCGAACGGCTCATCAACAAAAAAAGAGGGCAATGGTGTTCAGAGCGATATTTTGATCGACAATTCGAAAACAACTGACGCTGCTAAGCAAGGAAGTGACAAGACTAAACCAAATGACAAAGTCAGTGAAAAACTTGTCGAAAAAGCTAAATCTTCGAATGAAAAAGGGACATCAACTAACGATAAGCAGGAGTCACCCAATGACAACGTTATTTGGACATCAAAAGTTGAGGAAAAACCGGAGGCCAAAAATGGTGAAAAGGAGGTGCGTGAAAGTGTTCGCCAGAAGCACATACGAGAAGAAAAGGAAAAAGAAGAGAGTGTCAAGGAGCCTCCGAATAGTCAACCAACAAAGGCAACACCTGACAAGAATTCGGAGTCATCGAAAGTAAAGGAGAAGCGCAGGCCGGAAATTATTGCAAGTCCACCCAAGACTCCCAAAGCAACTCCATTAGAACCGCTAATTACTGAGAAACCATTAAAAAGATTAAACGAAATTTTGCAGGAAGATTCAATGAAACCAACTGATTCACCGATGTCAGTTAAAGAAACAAAAGTATTGAAGTTTAACCAAGGAGCACCAGTACCTGCTTTGCGTCAAATGCGATCCGATAAACTAGACGACGCTAGTTTGGTCGTTAATTTAAGTACAGTTAGTGAACAGAGCGTTGAATCCAACAGTAATTCGACGCCCGTTGAACGAAATTATTCTCTTCGTCACATCACAGGTCGTAGAAGCACCCGAGCACTGCGTGAAATCAGCTTCGATTTTCGCGTTCGAGAATCGTATTACAAAACTCATCCCGAATTTACTGATGCGACGTCGATCACTGATGTAGCCAGCAGCACGGACAGTCCAAGATTCAGAGGTCAATCGAAAAGGAATATTGATGTAGATGAAGCTGCCAGTCCGAAACGATCGCGATTTGACTTTGGTTTGCTAGAATTGGTGACCAGCCCGGTAAAAAAGTTGGGTGCAAAGTTCTCACGAACCGCTTTGTCAACCAGTACACCAAATAAAGTTGCTACCGAAGATATTCCATCTGGCATTGAATCGGAACATGTTGCATCGGAAGACTTGGCAGCTTTTGAAATAAACTCTGTCGAAGCGACAGAAAAGAAAATGTATATCGACTCAGAACTTCCGGCTGAAGAGGCACCGATTGAAATAATCGAATCTAGCAAGAGTCGTTGTGTTCTCATGTAATTTTTCGTAAATTCATATGATTTTTAATTTTTTTTTTTTTGCATACATGGAAAATTTTGTATTAACTTGTCATAGAACAGTTTACGATTAACAAATTGAACTTCTGTGGTATTATCTTCGATAAATTCAATTCGTCGTATCAACACACAGCATCATCAAAAGTTAAATTTATCGAACATCGAACCACTCAAATGAAAACAATGATCGTCTCTTTTTTGTATAATGCATAATACGAATAAATAAAATATTAATGGAAAAGTGTGTTTAACGTTGTAGATGATGACGCCATTCTTAAGAGTCAATTCGCGAAGAGTTCAGGCGGCTTATATGAAAGTGAAATACAAGTGGTTCCAGATATCGAAGCGAGGTGCCTTATTCAATTCCTTGGTCCTTTCTGAGAATTCTGAAGAGAGAGACAGCTGACTTTTATCATGGCATTCAGGTTCTGGAAGTCACTTTGAAGGGTCATGTAAGAAAATCGTACAAATTTTATATTGATAATAACTCCAGTAAATAAAAACGAACAAACCCAAAACTAATAGGGTCTGTGGACGGGGCCAAGACCAACAACATTTGAAGTATGAAAAGATCCGGAGGCGACGTGGTAGATAGGAATGTTCATTTTTACCTAAAAAATACCAATAAATTCAATTAAAATTTATCAATTGAAACGCAGAATACGGCACAATTGTCAACAATGAACAACAGGAAAATGAGTTTAAACAAATCCAGATTTAAATTATGCCTTTATTTTTAAAATTCTCCGGTTTCTGGAACTATGTTCCCGTCTTCAGGGTTAGGCTCAAACTGCCTAACCAAGTTTGAGCCTAACCCTGAAGATGGGAACATAGTTCCTGAAGCTGGCTGGAGAATTTTAAAAATACAGGCATAATTTAAATCTGGATTTGTTTAAACTCATTTTCCTGTTGTTCATTGTTCACTAAAAAAATAGTCATTTTCAGTGAGTCCGGAAGGACAACAGCGCGGCAATATCTGAAGATATTTGCAATATGATCGAAGGTTTGTATCCTCAAGTATCTGCAGTAACAGATACATCCTTAGGTATCAGCGGATCTGACTCCAGGGAACTACATTAGTGAGATCATAAAAAAAACTTGAAAAATTACTACTTCTTTGATATTCTGCCCGTGCTTTTAGACCGATTATTGCAACGTAAAGTAAAATAATTGACGCTAGAGAGGGAGGCGTCGACGGGGAACAATTTTACTTCCACTGAAATATGAAGAAAATCAAAAAAATTTTCACGGCCTTATATTTTGATATTATTTTTGTGGGAGACCTTATACAGCTCCCACACAAAATTATTTAGCAAAATTTAAGAAAACTGTTACAAATTTTCTGTGTAAAGTTCCTATGGGAAGTTTTTATGTGAGCAGTGACGTAAACAAAGGTTTTAGGTGTTGTGTTTAGAGAATGGGTTTTGTTTTCTAAGTTCTACTATTATTTCTGAAAATATTTCTTTGTATGTTCCTGAATTTAATTCGGATAAAATTCGAGTCATAAAAATGTAAAACATTTGCTCATTTTGTTGTTTAACGTAAGCACTAAAAAACAAAATCTTACTTGTGTAATATTACATAATATAATTCCAATCTGTGTGTTTGCACATGCACGTATAATGGGAAGACCTTATTGTTCTATGAATATTTAACGCAACAACACACACATAGATTTAAAAAAAAAATTTTGCCAAAATGTTTCTTCGCAAGTTCCTGATAGTAAACAAGATGAAAGCAAATTATTTAAAATTTAAAGAAGAATTTTTGAATGCATAAATTGCATGCGTTTTACTTGATGCGTACTAGTAGCACTAGCGTTTTAAACTTCACATGTTATTGGACCCACCAGCACGAAGTAATGTGGCATAAAAGTATACGATGAAGTTTGTAACCAATCGATTTAAAGAAGGATTAGGGGGGAAGAGCATCATCGATCATAGCCGTAAGATGCCGAATCCACAAATAAATTTTTATCCGTCGGCGATAACTCGACTAAATCCTGACCGATTTTCAATTTTTTTCCAAAGTCGCATTCGAAAAAGCGGTCAAAAACGTTCTCTTTTGCCAGTCTATTAAATTTTTTTCAAGAAATTGGAGAAAATCGATTGAGCGGGCTGTAGGGTATATGAGTGCCTCGAAGACTCTACAATATTCAAGAAAAAAAAATGAGGCGGAGGTCTCTCCTTAGGGAGTTAGGTAGCTCAGTCGGTGGAGCATTCGACTAATACGCCAGAAGTCCGGGGTTCAATCCCCGTGAAAGACCTGGCTTTTTCTAATCATAACGTGATTAAGTATTCGCTATTAAATGTCTAATAGTTGACACACCCAACAAACAAGGTCGATTTACTCTGCTATTAGTTAATTTTAATAATATAAGCAGTATCGACGTCACATACCATATCAAAAATAAACAAATGCACAATGTGTCAAAAAGAAGACACAAAAAAATTGCAATTAGCTCCATCTATAATTCAACATTGTAAGCCACCATACCACCGCAAACTCAGTTCGAACATTTATCTCTGTCAGCTAAAATCACCTTACCCCGATGTGAAGTTAGTTACGTAATGCGTTTACTTCAGCGAATTTACATTTTCGATTGACGAAACCGTGAGGTTATAATCGTTGTGATACCAGTTAAAACTCCATTCTTGAATTGCTAATTATTGATTTTATTGATCCGAAACGAAATTCAATTTTAATTTTGGAGTAACGTTTAAGCCACTAAAGGTAAAGTTAATACAAATTCATTTACAATCAAAGTCAATATCTTTTTACATCAGCTTTGTAAACGTATATCACTTTACTTCTTTCTAAATAATATACATCGGCGGATGGCATCAACATCAACAAAAAGATACTGACTTTCAGTTTACGAAATTTCATGAATTAAAACATATTATTTTTTTTTTGAAGGTTATGATGACATTGATTGTCTCCGGGAGTTATACTTTCCATGGATTCATCCATTTTCTGCGAAACTTATGAAGAGCTAGAAACTTCAATATTGCCGAATATGTGATACTGGCATAATATATAAATATATTTTAGAAATACCAGACTGCTTTCCAATCAGTTTTTCGAGCTGAATCATTTAATAACATTATATTTCAATGAAATCATTTTGAACCTAAAATTATGTATCTTTCGCCATTGTGGATCAATTTGCAAATCAATTCGTTTGCCAACATTGTTACTTCACATGAGGGATTTTAATTTTTAGCATCAAAAATTAATGTGATGTAAGTTCGTACTTATGTTAACAAGGGCACAAGGCCTTTTACATTGTGGAAACGAAACAGTTGTTTCGAGGAACCAATTTTCTTACGAAATTCTCATCTAAGTTTGTAACCTACCTTTTCGTTACGACAAATCCTCTAATAATCCTAATAATTCTGTTCTTGTTTTGCTTTCATATCGTAGCCTCATTAACAATTGAAAATTTTTTCTTTTTTTTATACATTTATTTACATAGTTACATAGCAATCAATAGTTATACAATAGTTACATAATTATTATTTCAATTCCTTTTTACAAACATTTGTTTACATAATCATATAATTATTAATTCAAATATGTTTTTAATTGTAAAATTTATCAGTTTTTTTAATATATTTTTTTCAGGTTAAAATCAAGTTAAGTTAAAAAGTTAAAAAGTTAGGAAAAATGAATTGAAGAATAAAGTTAAGTTTAGTGATTTTAGTTAAATATAAAAAGAATCATTGAATGTTCAGTTTGTTGTTGACATGTTAAAATATTAAAATTGTATTAAGATTTTCTTTTGAAAATATCAGAATGCTTTCTAACCCGGGTTTTCTTTATATAAAAAGTTCGAGCTAATTCTTGCATAGGATTTAAATCTGATGGTAAATTATTAATTTTTCCTGTAAGTATGTTGTTGATGTTGTTACAAAATATATTGAGACAATAACCAACAGTCAGGTCAAAAATCTTATTTACGACCTCTTGGTTGTGCTCATCACAACCTAAATTGTGAAATTCATAAATGTTGATAAATTGACTTTCAAAATCAAATCTTGTCTTAACTTCATCAATTATAACTTTTTTTAACATTTTTTCTGAGCAAAAATATGGGATTACATCAGTAGCGAATTGGAATATTTTTTTGAAAATTTCTATGAAAGTAGGGGATGGATATTTCGCGCCTAAAATATTGATTTTTTTGCCATCATTCAGTTCCGGTTTGATTTGCAAATTAGATACGCAGTCGTCACAATAAGCGCTATCTACAATTTTGGCACAAATTGTTGCAGAAGCCTGTGTCAATGAGCCGTGCTCAAAAAAATTCAAATCGCGTTTCGGAATAGGGTCGCACACAACATTAGAATATAAATCATCTATTTGAGAAGTCAGTAGATTTGGTGTATCTGTGTGATCGTCGGACAAATTCTGCACAATCAGATCATGTATATCGTACAGTAAGGCCACACTGTTGTCTTTCTCACAGTTCGTAGAAGCAGATCGTGCCCCAGTAAGATTGTTTAGAATCATAGTTGTGTAGCCTGACCTGAACTGTCTTGGCGTCATCGTGCAAGCTATTTGGCAGCAGGTTTTAAGGCAACCAAAGAAATTCTCCAGACCGTCTGAGTTTGTATTTCTGAAAGAATTGAATTACAAGGTAATGAATGTTACTAAATCTATACATACACACACAGTAAGGCAACACATAAGAACAGCCTACAATTTATGAAAGAATCTTTTTAGATTGGACTTGGACTGAGCTGAGGTCCTAAATATGAGTCATTTCATGAGAGTTTTTTCTAAATTAATTGGGTACATTCTATCCGATATTATTTATTCTATTTAGACCCGTACGAATAACGTTGTGCTTCGAAAAGGAGTCTATTGCGTTTACCACGACGTTTGTAACCAGTCGAATTTCGAACCGCGAGTAGGGAGGGAGCATCGATCATGATCCTTATATGACGAATCAACAATAAAGAAAATGTCCGTCCGTCCGTCTTCAGTAAAACTCAACCGATTTTCAAAAAAAAAATTTTCCTGAAAGGTAATCTTTTATGGGGATGGATCTGGGCATTATCGGCCCAAGGGCCGCCGAGCTAGGGCTTTTAGAGTGGCTTTTGGTCTTTCGTACATAACTCAAGTAAATCTTTTCCGATTTTCATAATTTTTTTTTTTTTGAAAGATCTGGGCACGGCCGAAAATTTATAAAAGAAACTTTTATGGATTTGAGTCCTTGGACTTAGCAAGGGTACTAAAAACATAAATCGGGCAAACCCTAACCGATTTTGTTGATTTTTTTTTTTGTATTTGAGACTTATCCTAGTACCGAATTATATTCAAAAATAAATTTGGGGCCGTTGTCTGTGCTTAGGGCTCAAGTGGGCCTCATGTCGGTCCTAAGGTCGGCCCTAACTAAAAACTTTTTTTTGCAGAGCAAATTGAGGGAAACATTTTTGTCTATAAGTATGTGTCTGAGGCCTCTACTTAGGGTAGGGCCCTAGGTCGGCCCTAGACAAAAAAAATGTTTTTTCGGAAGTATTTGTACGACGCCTCTCCTGAGTGCCCTAGGTCGGACTAAGGTAAGCGCTAGCACAAAAAGTGGTTTTTCGCTGTACTGTAGAGAAAATTGAGGAAAACATTTTTTTCTATGGAAGTATGGGCCCAAGGACTCTCTTTAAGGCCGTAGGTCGGTCCTAGTACAAAAATTTGTTTTTACTATGGGGTAGACGTGTTTTTCAATATTGAAATATTTCAATAAACAAAAATGTCGAACAACTTAATGGAGGAGGAGATAGCATATTTAAGACAATTTTCACAATAAATTTATCATTTATGATTTTTTATGAAAATACCTCAGAGATACTTCTTCAAAATTTTCATTAAGGCAAAGTTTTGTAATTTCTTGATACCCTTTAACTGTTGATTTGATTTTGTTCAGTATCGACGAACGGGTGTTAACGGCACAAGTGTTTTTATCGACGAAATTCATCTCCGACAAAACAAATAACGCCCAATCCCAGAACTCAAAATGAACAGAATTCTTGTCTTGAATGCTGTCAAAGAAATCATTGAAAAACAGCAATATTTGCGCAGTTCCAGCTGACTTTGGACGAATTTGCTGTTTCTCAGCACAATACATCATAACCTTGCCGAATGTCTGACTGAATACTTGGGTAGCAACATCTACTTTCATTTTGAGCGTTGTCGGTGTTATGTGTTGCTCCGATATCTTCGGTAGAAATCGGTGACATCCGATGCGATCAAGCTCGTAAAGTTCTCGTATGTCATCCCACGAAGCTACTTGCTCATTTCCAGATGTCTTGGCTTTGGAAATATCCCACCGTCCGCTGATGTGGTGTTTCAAATCTTTCACTTGAAGGTTATTGCGGACAACCTTAATTAAGTGAGGTCCGTCATAGCAGTGTATGATCTTATTGTGGTCAACTTTATATTTTAGCAAGCAGCCTGGAGTTCGTTGAAAGTCACGATCCATCAACGAGTGGATAGCCGATTCATTGGTTGATATTTGATCGCTTACCGAAAGAATAATATTGAGCCCTAAGATAAAAAAAATATAAAAGAACATTTTTATAGGTCAATTTCAGGAAGTTTTTCGATGCGTACGAAGTGGTGGTGTTACATTTATGTAGTCATGGTCACCGAAAAATTTCTTGACGTGCCTAATATTATGTCCTCAATTTGTCCTTTTTTAATCGCAATTCAGTATATTAGTAGAGACACTTCCATAGTACAAATACTGCAATACTGCTATTTTCATTGCCGGCATCATTGCATCACTAGTTTTTCAAAACAACATTGTCCTCATAGTTTTCGTCTTGGAGAGCTTTTAGCGTTTCTAGTACGCTGTTGTATCTCGGCCGGGCAGCTAGGACAAAATTTTATTTTTGAAAAGACGCAAAGGAGACAAATTGAGAACATAATATTAGGCAGGTCAAGAAATTTTTCAGTGGGCCTCAGGTCAGTCCTAAGGTCGGCCCTATCCAAAAAAAAATGTTGCAGAGCAAATTGAGGGAACCATTTTGATCAATGGATGTGTCCTAGGCCTCTATTTAGGGCACTGGGTTGGTCCTAAGGTCGGCACTAGACATAAAGATTGCTTGCTACCGTTGTAGAAAAAACTGAGGTAAACATTTTTATGTATGGAAATATTTGTCCGAAGCCTCTCCTTAGTGCCTTAGGTTTGCCTTAAGGTCGGTCTAGACAAAAAATCGTTTTTTGCTATATAGAGAAAATTGGAGAAAATATTTTTGTCTATGGAAGTATTTGTCCGAGGCCTCTCATGGGGGCCCTGGATCGGCCCTAGCCCGAAAAGTGGTTTTTTGCTATGTTGTAAAGAAAATTGATGTAAATTTTTTCGTATATTTGGGGGTGCTTTCGGAAGGGTTTTTTTACACCGTCGCCCAGAAAAGAAATTTCGGAAATTGCCACTCAGCCTCAAGAATAATCAATTAGAAATACAGAAAATTAATTGAAACGTACCTGTGGAGAAAACATTTTGTGAAACTAATTTTACAAGGTCAGCTAATTCATATGCTTTTAAACCCATTGTGTAGTAATATGCAACGGGCTGTTTAAACGGAAGCTTAATTCCCCGAACCATAAAAGTGAGTGCGTGAGTTGCGAAAATGGGTTTTTTGATGCCAGATATTTCTACAAATCCGATAATTTCGTCGCCTGTGCAGCTATATTCCAAACGTGATTTTAACGCAGTTTCATCAAATACAAGGACGCACATTAAGTCATTTTTCGACCAGTTCTTTCCTTGATAAATGCAAATAGTTCAGGAATGATTCCCGTACGAAACATCAAGTGGGCACTATGTCGGCCTAATGTACTCAACGTCGGGAGCACCATCATTTTGTTTTCTTTGAATCGGTATGCTCTAGGACCGCTCTTGTACATAGCAAGGCACATGCTTTTTTCTTTCAACGTGTACCTGCGGCCATGAGGTCTTCTGCATGTATTTCGCAGTAACATTTCCTGAAATTCAAGTTGGCTGCTGCTATAATTCTTTTTATCTCGTAAATACTGTAAAATTTGTTTATCGTCCAGTTTGCGCAATTTCGGTTTTTGTTGAAGACGTTTCAATTTTGCAGAAGTATTTCGAAGTCTCTGCGACAAATTTTGCTTTTCCTATAAATTATTTAGAGATTGAGTATTGCAACCGCCCGAATCTCAATATTGAATTTCTTTTCGAAAGGATAAAGATGCAAATGGCTATAGTGTTGTCCGTGACTATTTTCCAGAAAAAAAAACTTGAGTAAACGTTGAGTAAAGCTAGTCAGTTTGCTTTTATCATATAGTTAGATCCGTACGAAGTACTGGGATTATACGTTACACAAGTCGTGGTCAATCAGTCAAATTTCGAGTTGGAATTGGTGCGTCTTTCGTTTCAATCTATCTAACTTTCCGTCCATCTGTCTGCTATAATGATAAGTCGAGTAACGTTTGACAGATTTTAAAAATCTTTTTCGAATTAATAACATATCGAAAAAGTGATCATGTTATTAAATTTTGGCCACCTTTTATCGTTTGGCCGTTTTCAACCTTTTATACATAATTCGAGTAAATCATAAGAAATTGATAGTTTTTCTATTTGAGAGGTAATCGAAGGCCTCACAATATTCAAGAAAAAATTTAGGTCGAGTCCTGCGATTAGGGCCCTAAGGTCGACCCTAGCACAGATTTTTTTTCTTACATTGAAAAGAAAATTGAGGGGAACATTTTTTTCTTTGGAAATTTGAATCCGATGCCTCTCCATAGGGCCTAAGTTGTACGGAAAATTGAGTGGAATATTTTCCTTATAGAAGTATGGCACCCCGTCTCAAGGTTGGCCAAAACTCATGCCTAATGTCGGCTCTAGCCCTAAGAAATTTACTTCTGACGGGCTTTTCAATATTGCCTTTTCCAAGAAAGCTACATAACGACGCAATCAGTTTTATTACATTGATCAGCCTTTCTTTCGACCCGACCGACGGACGTAGGATTTATAGGGAATCGTACGGTATCGCAAATCATATGAATGAGTTATTTTTAATTGAAACTCGCAGAGTTTTCTAAGCTGTTAATATTACGCATATTAATTTCGAAATACGTCACCATCGATGATTGTGATGATGTTGCAGGAATATATTGGTGGGTAGGTGCTCTGCTACGTGGTCAACGAAAGTTGAATGGCGGTACAAACATCCTGTTTCGTCCTTTGAGTAATGTGACCGCAGTGGCTCCTTTATTTTACATGCTCGAACGCCAAAACTCGTTTTTTCAGATATTTCAGCATCGATAAAAACTAGTTTTGGAAGTCTTAGCATTTAAAATCATTGTAGTAGCTCGGAAAATATTTTTTGGCTAGCCCGATTGAAGGCACGTTAAAAAAATTTTACAAGTTACAAAATTATTTTTATTATCCAGGGGTGACGCATGTTGAAGGGATGAATCCGCTTCGGAGATTTTGAGGAGCCTTGATGATAATAATTTTGTCCATGGGTACACTGATAAACAAAAATATTAATGAGTACTTAGTTTTATCGACGTAACAAAATACGTTCTTCGTCTTCTAATTATGTATTTTGAAGTTAGATCTTTTAAAGAAGTGACAGTGGTTTTAAATAAATAAATAGACAAAATTAAATACCTTTGTAATTTTCAGCAATTTTGACTCTAGCGATCGTAAGTATGCGAGGTCTATGCAGGGGCCCAGTCTTACTTGATCTGCCAATCCACCGATCTCAACTTCATTCCCGATGTTGTCCTGTCGTAAAAAATATAATTCTCCAACTTTTCCTATAAAAATTGGGTTCTTTGTACTTACATTTGAAATGTCCATACTAGACGCTTTTAAGAGCTTGGCCTTGTTTTTCTTTGTCGATAGAATCTATAAATAATGTTAATGAAGTTACGCATGTTATTAGCTTACAAACTTACAAAAGGTTCCCATACCGATTTACAATAATTATGATCCGAATGTAAGGTCGGTATTCCCGGTAAAAATAAGCACGGAACAGCGTTTGGGGCCAATCTCAGCTTACCATCAATGTCAATCAACAAATCGCTGGCCTTAAAATGCTTACGACAAATCTTTGCATTTTCTTTTGGACCTAAGTAGAGTGTTCTTGTTTTTTCCATCCATACTTGTCGTCGCTCTGATGTAGTTGGAAAACGATGTAAGCCATTCGTTCCGATGGTTGTACATTCCGGAACGGCACAATAAATCGGCATCTAAATTAAATATACAAATCATTATTCACGTTATTTTTGTAATATCTTAAAGATTTAAAGCTTACCTTTCTCTTATTTTGCAAATTTTCGCCAAGAATGAAATATTATAAAATCACCGTTTCAGTAAACATGAGGGAAATGTTAACATTCAGGTTATGTCGGTGTGTACTGAAGTTGGTTGTGAGAATTCGATTTCATCCAGCGGCCATATTGGCAATCTTAAGAAAAGAATGAAGTGAAAATATCGTGCACCATACTAGATTTTCAAGTCGTATAAAAATTGGGTCGCTTACGTAAACTTATCCAAAAAAATTGTATTACAATTACTATTTATTTTGACGTACGGGTAGGTATAACGGGTCCAACGTCAGCCATATGTATTTTTTCTTATTGCACAAAGTAAAAATGGAGGCTACAACCGATTTGCTTATAAATTTAATTCAAAACCATAGAATTATATACGACAAATCCTTAAAAGATTTTAAAAATGTACGGAAGAAAGAAGAAGCCTGGATGAATATTGCCGTTCAAAGCAGGTTAACAGGTAATTTATTGGCTGTAATAATGCCAACGACAGATGTTTGCTTACCCCATTATCTGTTTTTTGCTGATATACTCATGGTCTTGCGACAAAGGTGTACTGAAAAGGCGTAAACAACCAAATCAGCCCAACTTTGTTCGTCAAGAAAGACAATTACTTGCGTAATTTTCTAATTTTTCCATTGGTCCTTCCAAGCAATACAAGAGTCTATCAAATAATTTTAAAATTAACCAAGCTTGAACAAAAAACGTCAAATTTTTTTTTAAATCATTTTCGAGAAAACGTTGAAAATGTTCCACAAGGATGCATTTCTAGCAGTTTTCTCGTTGCGCCTTACCCGGAGGGTTTTGAATTCGCTTGTGTTCACGAATTTTTCATAAGAAAGTAGCTCAGCCCCACCGTGTGGGCACTATACACTTATACAGGAGGAAAAAATCATCTGTACAATTTTTGACTTTGTTCATTCGGCCAGGACGGTCGAAGTGACTTCGTCAAAAAATTTTCTTACGACCATCACTAACTTCAAAAATCCAAAGGTCTAAAAAGCTTTCACAGTATATTCATTAAATAGTTCGCATATGTATTTCTGGCGGCAGAAGCGTATTCACTATCGTTAGAGTTATCAAACCTAATTCCCGATTCGTAAAAGCTTCGAAGAGATTCAGTCTGAGGATATGTGCATCTTTCTTCCCGCATGTACCGGATCGCTGCAGGGTCTTCAAAAGATTTGATGTAGTTATGTAATACAAGAGTTGCCTTTAAAATCTTGTGGGCGTTAATGGGGTGCATTTCGATCGGACCCGACAATATTTGCCATCTTCGAACAAGAATACCAAATGAATTTTCGATTATTTTTCGGCAGCTGCTTTGCTCTCTGTTGAAATTCGCCTCAATATCCGACAATGTAGATATATCACCTGCATACGGAGTTAACAAATTTTCCCTCAAAGGAAAGGCACTGTCAGCAATGATAAAGTAAGGAAACGCTACACTTGTATGAGGTAAGAAGTTTGATGGTGGGAAATTCAATTTCTTCATATCCATTCGTTTGCCGAAAGTTGAATTGAATAACACACCTCCATCCGTTTGCTGACCGTAGCTGCCAATGTCAACATATATGAAATTTTTAAGTGCGTCGCATATCGCGAGCAAATTTGTGCTAAAATATTTGTTATAGTTGAAGTACAGAGATCCGGAACGCCCAGGAGCGAAGATTTCAATTAATTTGCCGTCCATTGCGCCGACACAGTTCGGAAAATTTAGCTTTTGACGAAATTGTTCCTCAATACGGATCCAATCTTCTTGTTCCGGGAACTTCAGATAAATTGGTTGTAGAACGTCCCACAGTGCATCGCAAGTTTCTCTAATAATATTGTAGGCGGTAGAGATCCCTACACGGAAATTGTAATGAAGTCCCTTTAATGCATCACCAGTTGCTAGAAAACTAAAAATTTCAAAATATACCATGAAAAAAATGACTTTAAATCTGAACCGTACCGTAGAGTTAACACAAGTCTACACTTAGGTGAAATTGCGTTAGGAGAATCTTTAGTTATCTTGCTTTCAACCAGTACGAACAAATGTTGAAATCGCTCAGGCGTCATTCTTGTGAAGTTAAAAAACTTTTCATGGTCGTAAATTATCATTTCTTTGAAAAGGTTATCGAAATGTCCCTGTTCGCGACGCATTTGATTCAGGGGATGAACCCCCCATCTACGTTTTCCTTTGCGTCGCACATTTGGAGATTGATCTTGTAAAACGTATTCAAGTTCAATCAAGTTGATAATGCATTGCATTACGTTAATAGCAATATCGTTATCTTCTGCAAGAATTCGCTCATCATCGGTTTGCTCATCATCGGTTTGCCCAACATCGGTATTCTCATCATCTGTTTGCTGATCGTCGGTTTGGCCATCGGTTTCCTCGATATCAACGCCATCGCTAATGTCATCAGCGATAACAGACTCACTTGCCACTAGGAGGAATTCAGTATATGATGACAATTCCTCCAACTCACTGATTTCGTCCATTTTCACTATCTTAAGTTAGCACCAGTATTTACTTACGTAATCAATCAACTAACAGCTTGATTTACTTTAGCAACACTACATGAAATCATTCTTAGGCAATACTTGATGTCTGACTTTTCATTACTGCATGTGCAGCAGCACAGATGAGAACGACATAAGCACTTACACAAGTAACATGAATAAGGCTTAACAAATAATTTGCATAAGAAACTTTTTTTTTTTTTTTTTATTTTTTTTATTTATTATATACTAAAACAATATAGGCACAAGGCCCGTACATGTCGCGTACATAGATCAAACCTTATCCATGTAAATCGTACAAGTTCTTGAAAAAACAAATTAATCAAAATTAATCAAAAACGAATCTACTAATCAAAAATTAATCAAAAACTAGAAAATTGTAAGTAACAATTGCCGAACAAAAATATAAATCAATAAATCAGTTTACCGCACCTAAGCACAGACAAGCGAACCGACATGGTGTCGGATTCGATTTTACTGTAAATAGGGAAAGCGATGACGTTACAGAGAAGCATTATAATCTAGCTTTTCTTGAAAGCATTTCAACAAGTGTTCTTTCAATTTTTTTTGAATAAAGCTAGATTATTAACTAAATGCAGATCGTTGGGGAGATTATTATAAAAACGAAAGCCGCAATTCGTGATCGCGTGTTGTCCGAATTGAGAACGTGTGAAGGAAGGGTGAAGAAGACCTCTATTTCTCGTAAGATGGTTGTGTACTTCTGAGTTCGTTTGCATGGAAATATCGTGTTTTATCAAGTTGTTTTTTAGAGAAAAAATCAAGGTCGCTGTTTGGTATAAATTAAAATATTCGATTGGCAGAATAGAAGAAGTGAAATATCGCTTTACTGATTCCCTGTATTTCAATCCATAAATATTACGCAGTGCCTTCTTTTGTAATAATAGCAAGCCATTGAGCATGTTGCGGGGAGCACAGTTCCATATGGGGTTTAAATAACTAAGGCGGGAATTCACATAGGAAAAATACAAATTGAGCAACACAGGTATTGGTAGCAACCACCTTAGACGCCTCAGAACACCAATCATTGGTGAAATCTTCTTAATAATTCCTTTTATGTGATCATCCCACGAAAAAGCATCGTTAATCAACAGTCCAAGACATTTCACAACACTTTTCCTTACCAGAGCTGTGCCATTATAACAGAGTAAGAACTCCTCCGGCAGATCGCACTTGAAGACAATATAATTCGTCTTTGCTTCGTTTACAAGTAGATCATTACTCAGCGACCACCTGAGCAAGGTGTCTAGGTCATGTTGCATTAAGCACTGTAACTCTCCAACTGAAGCAGCGGAGTACTGAAACGTAGTATCATCTGCGAAAAGGTAAACATTTCCCTCGAAACCACTGTCAAACAAGTCCCGCATGAATATGACAAACATCAGGGACGACAGTGTTGAGCCTTGAGGAACGCCACCTACGACACCGAGAGTGGAGCTATTGACTCCATTTATGCTAACGAATTGTTTCCTGTTTGTGAGATAGCTTTTTACAAGATTAAACGCCGATCCAACAAGGCCTACACTACGCAATTTCTGCAACAAAATAGCGTGATTGACAGTGTCAAAAGCCTTTTTAAAATCAACTAATAAGCAGGCTACAACCATTTTCTTGTCAATTTCATTTCTAATTTCCGTGCACAGATCTAAGCAACTGGCTAAAGTGTTAGATTTTCTTAGGAAACCGAATTGTTTACACTTAAAAAAGTTTTCTGTGTCAAGTCGCGCATACAGCTGGTCGTACAGGACTTTCTCCAGGACTTTGGAAAGAGTAGGCAACAGTGATATAGGCCTATAGTTCCCAACATCTGATAGGTCTCCGCCTTTCGGTAGGACCACAACTTTGGCACATTTCAGTACGTCATCGAAGTGAAACGTTTTTATGGCATTATTAATAAGGCGAGACAGACATTCAGATAACAGATGACTGTATCGCTTCAAAAACTTTACACTAATGCCATCACATCCTGCGGCTGCCCCCGTCCGCATTCTGCTAATA
>WJQU01005901.1:0-12342 GCA_029228625.1 Pseudolycoriella hygida
AAAATTTGATTCTCTACACCTTTAGCTTAGAAAGCAAGTATCTGACTGCTATAGGTTTAGACTTATTTAGTCATCCGCGCTGGGTCTAAAAGTTTCTAAATCCCAGAAATCCCAGGATTGGGACAGGGTCGGGAAGGAAAAAAAATACGTGTCGACTAAAACAATGAACTGATGCTACCCTGAAAATTTCAGCAAAATAAATAAGGCCATTTCCGAGATCCTAAAAAGTTACAAAGTAAGAAGGTTTGCGTATTTTATTAATTAAAAGTATCCAATATCAACTTATTGGACTTGTACGAAGTACAAAGGTCCTATACGTTTACTACAAACAATTTTATTGTAACATGAGGTAGATCGAACAGAGAGTGTGGGGGATTCATTTATAATCGCTTAGAGATGACGAATCAACAAAAAAAAATGTCCGTCCGTCGGTCCGTCTCCACTTTTTGTTCTAAATGGCTGCACCGATCACCTTCAAATTTTTTTCCCAGCAAGGTACGTGCCTCCCATGATTCAAGTTCGAAGATTAGTACAATCGGTCAAGTAGTACCGGTCGAAGAAGTGTTCAAAAACGTGGATTTTTGAGATCGGTGAAACTTTTTCGCAAGTATCTTGGCAAGCACAGCTCGGAAATTGTTCATTTTGGTGAATGAAAGCATTCGACCTCACAAAAGTGGGAAAATTTTTTGTGGAAATCGGTTGAGTAGTTCAGGCACTGGAATCCATAGAATGGACTTCCAAAGAAAAAGTTGTAGAGAATCAAATTTTAGCGAACACGTGTTTCAGGATTTCCCCGAAAAATGTCCCAATCCTTGGGAATTAGTCACTTCTAGAATTAGAAGGGATGACTCATATCTCTAGAACTATGGCAGTTAGAAAGTCAAAATTTTAGAGAATAATTCAGGGTTTTTGGGAAAAATGGCCAAATATCTGGATAAAGCCACTGAAAGAATTATGAAGAAAACAAAGCATGTTTCATTGATCTTATAGGTACGCACCGTACGCATAGGTAATAAGATGTACTTCGGGAGGGTTCTTGAAATTACCCTCGGTAATTTCTGTGGGTCGTCGGAATTCTGATAGTTATAAAAACACTGAAATATTGAATTTTTTTGCTTATTTTGAAAACTTTGCAATATATATTCTGATACGGGTACGTACGGGTTTTGGCTTATGTTTTACATACGAAAATGGAAACTTTAAAAATTCATATCTGCGGATCTAGTGAGAACCGATTTTTCGTAGAATACGGGGAAAATATTTTCAGAGGGGTAAGTCGCAAGGGGGGGGGGAGGGAAGTCAAAAGTTGCTGTATATATGTTCCTTAGTCTACGAAAAAAATTTCTTGTAATTTTTTAGCGTATAGACTTGCGTCACGGCCCCTGTACTACCGTGTGGGGCCATGAAAAAAATAGTATTTTTGATCATTGTTTCAAGGAAGCTTACTCTAGGTTGATATCTAGACCATCTAGACCATATTGATTTCTTTCTATATTTGCAGATAAGCTATCAAAAATTCACCACACAATGGAAATTCAGCTTTCGACTTACACTGAATTAGAACAAAATCTAAGAAAAAGTCACTCATCTGCAAAAACCGTCTGAACGCGTTGTATTCACGAATGCGCAACAACGATGTCGAATTTGACGGTCTAGATTTAGTAGAATCAATACATGACGATCAATTCGTAAAATATGTTGAGGAGCTTGAAAACGAGCGACAAAATAACAGCGACAGTTTCGGTTTCATTTACAACGAATGTTCACGTCTAATATGATGCGCTGTCTGCGCAGATGCATTAGTGTCAAAAAATAATTTAAAATGTGTTTTATGTCGCGTTGAAAACACACAGATTATGCGGGTGTATATGTAAGCTTTTACTTTATCGCATTCCAGCGATAACATAAGGAAAAATAGGCTTTTTTACGTAATAAATTAAAAGGATATTTTTAGTAATTTTTATCACATTGTCATGTGCAGACGGACAAAATTTTTTTTGTAGATTTCTCTTATTTAAATTCCAAAACGAATAGCCCACGAGGGGATACTCACTGCTCAGATCAACTAAGATCTACAAAGATTAAATGACATAATTTCGAACAAAAGTAGAAAATGTACTAGAGTTGTATTGTACCAGAAAAGGTAATATGAGATGTTTCTTAGATGTTTTTTGAGATTTACAACCATAGCCCACCAACTAACGGGTCCGAATTCGACTGCTTACAAACGTCGTGGTAAACCCAATAAACCCTTTTGGAAGAACTTTTTTTTGCCATGTCTTGGGCACGCTTCACCCCACCATACATTACGTATGGGAGGGGTCACTCATACAAAATGTGTGCGGAGGGTCCAAATTAAAAGGCGTGCCCGAGACATGGCATTCACTATTTCGGCTCAAAAAATGCGAGGAATCCGAATTTGCAACTCTTTGAGACATATAACAAATTATTTAAAAGTATTTAAACTTTTTTATCGCCCTCTAATATTTGTTAGTGGGTGTTAATAAATGTCTGCAGTGAACATTAGTTATTAATGTATGTCTATCGAAATTGAAATTCTTAAAAGAGAGAAGACCTCCCAAAGTGAACTTTTTTAAAGCGAATTATATTCAACTTGATAGGGCCTTGATGGATATTGATTGGCAGCGTGAACTTCTTGACCTTGATGTAGATAGTGCGGTGGACAGGTTCTATTCCATATTTGATCCATTTATTGATACTATCCCTAAGACTGTTTTTCCGGTAAGGGAATATCCGATATTTTACTCCCATGAATTAATATCTCTTATAAAGAGAAAAGAAAATTTGAGAATGAAGATGAAGGGAGAAAAATGCGGTAACGTGAAAGCAAAACTTAAATCTGAATTCTCTTGTTTGAGGAAATCAGTGAAAGAAAGTATTGAACAGTGCTTCGAGGATTATGTGAAGGACTGTGAAGTTAAGATCAAATCAAACTCAAAGTGTTTCTTTGCTTTCACTAAATCGCTGAAGAAGTCGAACTCATTACCTAGCACCATGAAATACATTGATGAGGAAGCCAGTGATAGAGTATCGGTTTGTAATTTGTTCGCTAAATATTTTAACTCTGTGTACAACCCAGTAATTCAAGCAGCTGAAGAGCACATTTATGATCCATTTACGTGCTGTTCAGATGCGACTGATATAACATTCACGCCGTTGGACGTTGAGGCAGCTTTGTTAGGATTCGATAAAAATAAAGTTACTAGTCCGGATAATATCCCAATAATGTTTTTTATGAATCTGTCGCTATCCTTAAGTATCCCATTGAGTATCCTGTTTAACAAGTCTATGATGGAAAAAAAATTTCCATCCAAATGGAAGACTGGTTTCGTCTCACCAATTTTTAAGGAAGGTGATAAGAGCAATATCACTAACTACAGACCCGTCAGCATCCTTTGTGCAGCCTCTAAAGTATTTGAAAGGCTTGTATTCAATAAGCTATTTGATATGGTAAAGTTTGAAATATGCACGTCTCAACATGGCTTTTTTAAAAAAAGATCAACCCAAACAAATCTAATGGAATACGTTTCATTTGTCGCGGATGCCATCGTAACCGGAGGCCAAGTAGACACGGTATATACGGATTTTGCGAAAGCATTTGATAAGGTAGACCATGGAAAATTACTAATAAAACTAAAGACTTTTGGTTTTTCAGACAACTTAGTACAGTGGTTTGCATCCTACTTACGACATCGTTATCAAGTAGTAGTGATTGGCGGTTCAAAGTCGAGAAACATTTCATCTACATCCGGAGTACCCCAGGGTTCAATTTTAGGCCCTATGCTATTCATAATTTTCATAAACGATCTGCTCTGTGCACTCTCATCCTGTTCTTGTTTTGCTGATGATTTGAAACTATATAGATCGATTAGTGACACATACGACTGCGAGCTGCTGCAGGAAGACTTAAACAAAGTGGTCGATTGGTGTAGACAAAACAACATATCACTTAACGTAGATAAATGTGCTATAATGTCAACCACATATAGTAGAGACAAAGTGCAATTTCCTTATAAAGTGGATAAGGAACTACTTAGGGGTCATTATAGATGACAAACTTTCTTTCAAGGAACATATTAATGTCTTGACACGGAAAGCATATAGAATGATTGGTTTTATTTTCCGTTGTGGAAAGTATTTTAAACATCAAGAAAGTATGAAACTTCTGTTTATGTCGCTTGTGAGAAGTAGACTTGAATACTGCTCCACAGTATGGAACCCCAAATACTCGAATGCCATTGATAAAATTGAGAGAGTACAAAAGAAATTCACAAGAATGTTCTACTTCAAATTTCAAATAGCAAAACCTCGACCCCCATATGATGAACGGCTGAAACATATGAAAATGAGATCACTTGAAACTCGCAGAATTGAACTCGATGAGATGATGTTATACAAATTGATTCATAACTTAGTGGATTCGTCGTTAAGCCAGAAGATCTCGTTTCATCAGCCAAGTAGAGTCACAAGGCAAAACTCCATCTTTTATCTTCCAAAAATGACTACGAACTATCAAGAAAATACACCGATCTACAGGGTTCAGAGAAATCATGATTTATATTTTGATAATCTAGATATCGTCAGATTAAAATATAAAGTTTTCAAAAAACTAGTAATAAATAGATTTGCCTGGTGATTGCTTCAATTTTGCTTTTCCAATATTCAATTATAGTGTAAGAATAATTAAGATTTATGGTATTGAAAGTTGTAAATTAGTACTTAAGACTGATTTGTTATTGGGCCTCGGCCTGTTAATTGGTCTCTAAACAAAATATCGCCCAATTCACTCATAATTGGGCGATAAAAATTTTCATGTTTTGCATTTGAATTTATTATCACCCCCTAACAAATGTATTGAAAATTATTGGTTGATATTATAAAAAGGGACAACATACCCATTGGAATGATGTCACAAATTTTATTATCGCCCAATATGGGCGATAATAAATTAGATGAATTGTGTCTGTTTATATTAGCGCCCACCAACAAATGTATGGAAAATAGTTGGGCGATAATATGAAAGGGATCAACACAGTTTATTATTATCACCCTAGTGCAAAATGCCATTTTTACAAGAAAAAATTGGGCGATAATAAATAATGTGTATTTGCCTAGATTGGGCGATAATATAATTGGGCGTTAACATAGTTCCCCACCGAAATCTCTAGGAATGACAAGAGACTTGACATAAATGTTTACAGAAAACCAACGAGTGCAGACAGACGAATCACCAGCGACACCCACCATGACCATAAACATAAAGTAGCAGCGTACCATTCCATGGCTCATTTCATGGTCAATTTACCCTTAACACAGGAAAAAGAAACCGAACGAATAATAGAGATAGGAAGAATTAACGGTTATGACCGGAAAACCATAACAAGCATCATAAACAAACATAAAAAGAGGAAAGAACTCACAGAGCTTTCAACCTTTAACGAAATAGAACGAGAACCGGTTAAAAGATGCGGCATAAAATTCTACCCTGAAGTCACGAAGCGTCTAAAACCCATTTACAAAGAGTTTGGCCTAGAAGTAGTCCATAGGAACGAAGGTTCACTCAAACAACTGCTCGGCGCAGCTAAAGACAGACTACCAGAGTTAGACAAATCTGGCATTTATGACATAAACTGCAGTTGCCTCTCTTTATATCTTACGTGTCCGAGGGGAGGAGCATCTCTTCGTCTCTTCAACAGACAACTAGTCTAAACGGCGCGTTTATTTCTCAAACGACCAACTAGGTCACGCAACGACTAACGAAGCCATCACAAACAATGTCCACATATCTGGAAACTTTCTATTAAGCTGGTAGCTGTAAATCCAGTTTCAACATATGGCGCCCCCGCGTGGACTTAGGGAGCGTTAGTGAACGAGAGTCGAATGGATGTTTCGGCACACGTTTTATCAAAATTTGGTCATCGTTGGCGTGTATAAATTGGATACACGAGTAACGTCATTGATGTTGGTCAATGACGTAACAATTTGGAATAGATGGTATTCACAATGGTCGAGCCGAAGTCCTCAAATCAAAGAACCATAAGCGGTAATTCCGAGAGGCTGGTTATGCTTCAACCTCAGCGGTCTTGGTCGAGCCGAAGTTCTCAACAATTTGGAATGGAGGTGTCAATGGTATTCGCAATGGTCGAGTCGAAGTCCTCAACAATTTGGAATGGAGATGCCAATGGTATTCACCATGGTCGGGCCGAAGTCCTCAAATCAAAAAACCTGGATCGGTCATTCCAAGTGGTGAAGAAATCGGTTCATAAAAAACATTTGGTGAACGTAACGATTATTTGTTCAGTGTAACAATCGATGGTCGAATCAATGGTCATCGTAAAATACAGAAATAACATTATTTTAAGCGAATTGGTAGTTGCGCTCAGGCAACAAAATTGGTAGTTGCGCCCAGGCAACAAAATTGGTAGTTGCGCCCAGGCAACAAAATTGGTAGTTGCACTCAAGCAACAAAATTGGTAGTTGCGCTCAGGCAACAAAATTGGTAGTTGCTCCCAGGCAACAAAATTGGTAGTTGCGCCCAAGTAACAAAATTGGTAGTTGCGCCCATTCAACAAAATTGGTGGTTGCGCCGAAGCAACAAAATTGGTAGATGCACCAAGGTCATCAAAATGCTCTGGCTGAACTCATCAAGCTTAAAACTGATTCCGAGTGGTTGATTATTTTGCAATCCCCAGTGAATTTTCGAGACGTTAATTTTTATTCCCATAAAAGTGGTGGGAGGATTGTGTCGTCTCAAATAAAGTTGGCTTCAAGAAATTGAGCAGCGATATCAAAGAATTGGTCGTTGGCATCAGGAATTTTTCAGTGAAATCATATAAAATTTGTTTCCCCAGTACGAAGTGTGGGAGCTACACTCATTCAATAGAGTTGTATTTTTATTCTCATAAAAATAGTGGGAGTATGTTGGAACTCGAATGAGTGTTTTCAATTAGAATTTCTACTTATAATTAATATTAAGAAAAGTAGTCATTTGAAAAAGCACAAATCCAGTGATCTTTGTATCATTTTACGAGTATAAATACGAGAACATTGTATGAAATGAATCAGAATAAATTCGTCTCTTCACCAGACACCTGGTCTAAAGGGCGCGTTTATTTCTCAAACGACCAACTAGGTCATGCAACGGCTAACGAAGCCATCACAAACAAAGTCTACACATCTGGAAGCTTTCTATTAAGCTGGTAGCTGTAGATGCAGTTTCAACAATAGTGTCTATTCAGAGTTAATACTTATACTACTCCTACACAACTTGTGGGACAAGTCCGAAAACAGTTTTAACGAGATGAATAGTAAAGTCACATTTTTCTTCACATATCTTGGTTTTTTCAACATTCTCTATATCACAGAATCATGGGCGCGCGGTAGCGATGCGCCTGTGACGCAAGTCCCCATACGAATAAAAAATTCGAAAAATTTTTTTTCGTAGACTTCGCTAAGTTTTGACTTCCTTCCCTTGCGACGTACCCCCCGGAAAATATTTTTCCTGCATTCTACGGAAAATTCTAAGGCGAAGTGTCTTTTCACTCATTAAAATCGGTTCGGTGGATCCGAAGATACGACCTTTAGAAAATGATCACTTCCTATACAAAAAGTGCTGTTTCATAGAAGCCAAAGTTAATGCAAACATCCTACGTTAGTTAGTTAGTGGGTTAGTTAGTTAGTCAGTTCCAGAGCCATTTGTATGAAAACCGACTTTTTTGGCTCGTGCTCGAAAATGGCTCGATAACTTTTCTTGAAATTTTGCAGGGACTTTCGGGTGGGCATTCTACGCCATATGAGATTTTAAAAAGGGGGGTACCGGCCTCGTTTAGGCGCCAGGGCTCTTAGAAGGCGCCATATAAAGCCGATATGTATGTGTTTGTGTGTGTAGTATGTATGACAGCACATTTTGTATGAGGCAATGGTTGTGTGTTCGAGATAGAGGTTTGGTGTCAAAAAGAAAGTTGTTGGGTTGGGTGTGTAGTGTATCAGGGTGACCGCCAAAATGGCGGAAAATAGGCGGGGACTCAAAAAAAACTTTTGATATGTTGTAGAGGAAGTTGAGGCGATCATTTTCGGCGGCGGCTCAAAAAAAACGTTTGATATGTTGTAGAGACAGTTAAGGGGATTATTTTCGCCCATGGAAGTAGTAGCCGCCGCGCTTCGGTTCGGCGGCTTAAAATAATGCAAAACATTACAATTACAACAAAAACCCTTTTTAAAGAGTTACGTGACGCAAGTCCTCGTCCCTTCTTCCGAAACAACTGATATCAATTTGGGTGACGCTTGCAGCTTCGGAACGCACAAAATTCTTTTGAAATATTTTCATTTTTGATTAAAAAAATGCTGGACCCCCCAGTGTTATAGTTTTTCTGTTCTTTCAGCTTTTACAATGCAAAAATTTGACTTTATTGGGATGTATGGCGTATTTTTGTACAGGAAATCAAATTTTTGCGTATGAAAACTGAAAGCGTAGAAAAATTATTAGATACATTGGCGAGTCCGGCATTTGCGACGCATTTTTTTAATCAAAAGTGAAAATATTTCAAAAGAATTTTGTGCGTTCCGAAGCTGCAAGCGTCACCCAAATTGATGCTCTATTATGTCTTTCTTGTCAATGAAGAATCCTTCCGGGTTTTCAAATGTAAATGCAAAAGGAATGGATTATGAATGAATACACGTTTTAGAAATCATTTAGACATTTGAAAAACTCAATGTTCAACTTTCAATTTCATATTCATGCTTTTTCACGAAAAAAAAGAAATTTTTCATAAAAACTTTACCAAAATTTTGTAATTTCGACTAAAGAATCATCCTTACGGGCCGTAGCTAGAATACATTGATCTTACCTAGAATATATGACAGTTTTCAAAATAAAAACTGGGGGCACTTGAAAGTTAAGAAAATTAAGAGGTAAAAACACCCTCTCAACTGTTATACTGTTCGAAAAAGTCAACATCGAACTTTTCGAACAGTTTATAACAGTTGAGAAGGTGTTTTTGCCTCTTAATTTCGTGTCTTCTAGCTTTCTGGCTAAAATTCTGAAAAACTTAGTCTAACTTGAAACTACTTTAAGGCAGAGCATATTTTCGTGAAATAATTTGACGACTTTCGCAAAAAATTCACGAAAAAAATTCGTTACATTTTTTCTGAAAAACAGGCTCTGCTTTAAAGAGATTTTTTTCCGTTTTTTTGTCAAACCAAATGATATTTTGTGTTTTTGATACAGACCGACAGTTAGTCAGCCACACAGACAGACAATATGGTTAGTTAACTTGCTTTTTAGTCACGAATGTGTCGAGATAATTGCCATGTTTGGAGAACATATGATTAAGATCTGAATACTGCCCGAAAATAACAACAAAGAAATCATATGATGAACACTTCAGGTATTAATTGAATGATAAATTCAATTTCCACCTGTAGCTCATTGACTACATATTCGTATGACTAATTTAATTGCGCAATGTTTCTGTAGGTACTAAAATATGGTTGCGAAAGTGTCTAGTTCTCGGTCTAGCCTAGCTTACATACCGAGTTGTTTTTATTTAAATAAATATGTTCATTTATTAGCCACCGATTCGATAGCGAAAAGAGAAAAATTCAATTAATTTCATACACAAAGAATTACATTGAAATTGCACCACTTTCAAAAAATGAACATGAAACGAAAACACATACACAAATAGAAAAATAAACAATTTGATAAAAGAAAAAAAAACTTAAATACGATTTTATTGCTCAAAAAGTCGTTTACGTAAACAAAGTCACAATTAATTTATCGATTGAATTATAAAATCATTTTACTTCACTATCCCAAACCATACAAATCGAAAACTTCTTACCTGTATGCGAAACGACCGCGGAGTGGTGAGCAATCGGCTTGGAAAATTCTCGTTTTAATTGAAAATAAATTTTAAATTGAAATTCTTCGATTTTGTTTAAACAACACTTAATGACTTATGGACTTTACGGATTTTCGGAAAATTATTTTATATTTTTATATTTATATTTTTCCAATGGTTTCTGTCAGTCACACTCACTTAAGATTAATTTGCGCCCGATTCTTAACGTTAATGCTAGTGGAAATGAACTGTATGATCACGGGTGTAGTAGAATATCCACTTGGTTTTTATCAAATATCATTTTGCGCTACACAGCCTACAGTATCTTTATAAAAGCAAAAGACAATTAATCATCAACAGTTGACGTGTACATAAAATGTTATCAATGTCGCTGAAAAAGTAGCTATCAATACCAGTAAAGAAACGGAAAAACGACGCAAACACTAAATAGAGTGAACGAATACACTTTCCGTAGCTTTAACCATTTTGATGCATATTGTGTTGACTGTAGGATTTCTTATTATGCTTCCTGACCTCATACAAAATACCAAATAACTTTTGCTTTATCTACTTCCACATAATGTCTAGCAAATCGTATGGAAAATTACGATTCCGTGTTTTCTCTTATCGAAGATTAATGCCGACGGTATCATATGTGAAACCAAATGCTGAAACGAAAAACAACGTGCACCATTAACTTTATGTTTTGTTTATAATAAGATTGAACTAGTAGACATAATCATCTGAACCGGGAATATTCATAAATTGCTTCAGCTTAACAGGGGGAGGAAGGTGTAGCGAAAACGGGATGTCGTCAAACGAAATCTTTATCGTTTTTTGTCATCGACGTAGATTCATTGAGTTAAATGTGTATAGCTAACAACAACGCCGCCTGCCGGCTCGATAGTATTGTTTCTTGAGTATTTTGATTGTAAATAAATATGATTTCCTGATATTTGCGATAAGATTAACGACGTTTTATCTTGTGACATTGCATAGCTAAGGGTATCAAAGTTTGTTGTGGAATCAAAAATGTACCATTTTGGTTTTACTTTATTGCCTCAACAAGTAACTCTATTTGCAAGAAACTGTGTTTTGATTTTTTTTTATTAATTAAACTAGTAGAATGGACCTTAATTTGCCACTTTTTTTTCGCTGAACGCTCTTACGTGCTGGCCGATCGTCGTCAAGATAGTCCTCTGGTGATAGAGCTTGACATGGTGAAAAAGTTTCTTTAGCAAGTTGATATTTCTAAGGATAATGACCCTGAAAATATTTCGCCTATGCTGCTCACGAAATGCTCTGACGGCCTAGCTACTCCACTTTTTCAGATATTCAACCTTTCCCTTTCTTCTGAAGCCTTTCCTTCTCACTGGAAGACGTCCTATGTAAAACCTATATTCAAATCAAGCTCTAGGAATTTGATAAGGAATTACAGAGGCGTGGCAATTCTGCCTACTTTTGGGAAACTCTTTGAGTCGATTGTTTGTGAACTAGAGTCCGAGCGCTTATCCGCTCACATATCATCGGCTCAACATGGTTTTGTAAAGGGTCGTTCAACGTCTACAAATATTCTTGAATTTACCAACCTTGCGCTAGAAATTATTAAATCTGGATCGCAGCTAGATGTTGTGTTTACCGATTTTCTGAAAGCGTTCGATAGAGTATCTCATAAATTGTTGTTGGATAAGCTCAGACGGATCGATGTTAACGATTGCCTTTTGGGATGGATTAGATCGTATCTGAGTGGACGGTACCAGTATGTAAAGATGATGGGTCATGTTCATTGTCACATCGGGCGTGCCTCAGGGAAGTCATTTGGGGCCACTGCTTTTCGTTCTCTTTATGGATGACGTAATCAAGGTTTTCAAGTCTATTAAGATCTTATACGCCGACGACCTTAAGTTTCTGAGCAAAATTAGATCCTTGAAAGACGCTATGATCAGGGTTCGAAAATCAAAATCAAATCAAAATTTTGTGAAATCAAATCAAATGATGATCACGGTTCTCTAACGTGAACATCAAATCATTGATTTCGTTGGACAAAATAAATTGAACTTCAAAAGCACAAATCTGAAGTTCAGCACGAAAAATTGAAGTTCAATTTTTATTGTTTGGACTTCAAGTGCAAAAAAATAAACATCAATTTCGGTTGTCTGATGATTAATATACCTAATTTTTTTTTTTTTTTTTCACAAAATTTATTTGGTGTTATTGGAACAATAACACCGCTATTAATACCTCCAATATTGATAGCCATAAAATGAAACAAGAAAAGCCTAACTATGCTTTTAAACTGCTCTTTGTGAGAGATAGAACTAAGCGTTATGGTGTGAGAGACCTAATCCATTGCTGGATGTGGCGAATCCAGTATCAAAAAATCATGGTTAAATTGTTGCTAGAAGTAAAAGATCTAGTAAACAAAATTATCGAAAAGAAGTCTTGGGCTTCAACAAAATTAACAAATCAACTGTTTAGA
>WJQU01005905.1:0-10486 GCA_029228625.1 Pseudolycoriella hygida
TTTCATGGCCAAAATCATCAAGCAGGCAAACTTGCAGGGAAATGTCGAGGTGGGTGAGGTAATAATGAAAATCCTGGCCTACGCGGATGACTTGATTCTGTTGGCAGATAGTACCACGGAGTTGCAGGGTGGGATTGACTGCCTAAATGCTGCATGGGAGGAGTATGGGATGAAGATAAGTGTAGGGAAAACTAAGGTTATGCATATAGGCAAATCTCGGAAGGAGATAGCTTGCAATTTAAATGGGGAGGAGCTGGAGCAGGTTTCTGAATTCAAGTACTTAGGAACCATTTTTTCAAAGGATGGCAAGTTGGTTAGGGAATTTGAGGAAAGGAGGAAAATGGGAAACGCGGTGGCCAGTCAGTTGAGGTCGCACGTGTTCAACAAGAAGGAATTAAGTAGCGAAACGAAGTTAGCTATTCACAGGTCAATATTCCGGCCGACGATTCTGTATGGTAGTGAGAGTTGGGTGGATTGCGGATATCTAGTGCATGACCTGGAGGTTTCTGATATGAGGGTTCTTAGGAATATAGCGAAAGTTAATAGGAGGGAGCAGTGGGATAATCATATCAGGAACGACGACATTAGGGAAAACTTAGGGATTGCGTCAGTGGAAGAGGAAGCAAGGGCCAGTCGTCTACGTTGGTTTGGGCACGTTCAAAGGATGGGTAATAACAGGTTACCGAAAAGGATCTTGGGTGCACAGGTCCCGGGTGTTAGGCCAAGGGGTAGACCAGGGAGAAGGTTTATAGATTCAATTAAATCAGATTTAGAAGTTAGGGGACTTTCTCTGGGCGAACAAACCATCTCCTTGGCGGGCGATAGGAGGGCATGGAAGACGATAGTTCACCAATCTGGGGTTGCGACAGAAAGACCTCACACCGGAAGGTACTAACGGTCTATAAAGTTTGATGATAAAGGTAATCGAAAAATCTTTTATAAGATTGAATCTAGGCTCTGGGCCGTTTAGGTGGTTTTCGATCTCTTGTACATAGCTCGAGTAAAACTTTTCCGACTTTCATCATTTTTTTTGTTTGACAGCTCTGGGCATGGCCCACATTTATGGAAGAAATTTTAATGGTTTTGAGCCCTTGGACTTAACTAGGACACTGAAAACGAGTCTCTGTTAGGGCCCTTCATGTTTTTTGTATATAATTCGAGTAAATCTCTTCGATTTTCAATTTTTATCCAAAGGTCTAGGAATGTCTGACATTTTATGGAAGAAAATTTTTTGATTAGGACCCTCAGCCTTCTAGGGCTCAACGTGTTTGCTGATATAAATCGGGTAAATACTGACCGACTTTCTTGATTCCTTTTCTATTTGAGAGGTATTCCAAAACAAATTTGAGGCATGTGCCAGTGCTTAGAGCCGATTTTTTGCTTTCGGAAGGGGTTTTTTTACATCGATGATTCAGACGAGTTTTTCAATATTGCCCTATCGGCAATTTCAAATACAATTTAATGTACTTCATAGACTTAAGAGTTAAGGCAACATTTGCTTTGATACGTTCGAATCTTTTTGCAACATTAACTCTTGTCTGTTTACCACATCTATTCTGATACGTACAGGTCCCTTGCAAATATTTCAATTCCCAAATTCTCTCAAAATATTTTTAGTGAACTTTTAATAATTTTCCAATATTAAGTCGAAAGAATGAGTTTATAAAAATTTGTAAAGAACTCCGAGTTATTTGTTATTAATATTTCAATTTAAAGCATTTTCGGAATAACTTTTCTCAAACTTTTCTCAAAACTTACAAAACCATTTCCGCCGAGGCCTAATTAAAAATATATTAAAGACCATTACCTTTTGGTGTAAGTTCCTTCCGTTCGTCATTAAGTGATGACCTACCCGCCTCCATTCAAAGAAATAGTTTGATCATCCAACGCCATTTTCTAATCAACTAGGTCCCACCTTTTGGGTGGATCAGATCCCTTAACTGATTATTTACCATTATGTTAAAATAAAGAAAAGGTTCACGTCAGATTGGAACCAAAACTCAACACAATTACTGCTATTCTTTGAACTTTTTTCTATTCAAATATGGCCAAGCATTTATAACTTTCATCAATCTACAATTTTAAACAAAAGAATACAAAAGACTTCTAATGAAATGCACGATTGTATTGCTAAGATAAATCTTATGCGTCTTCCGAGAAAATTGGTTCTCACTCGAAAATATGTATAATGAAAATTTTTGTTTCGTAAGGAGTAGGTTTGGGAAAGTTACAGAATCAATTATTAAAAATATTTTTTGTTACGAAACGTTTGAAAACGTTAGCAAGACCTCCCCAATTCATGAATAATTGTGCAAAAGTTGTGACCGTCAAGCCAAAGATCGTGAAAATCGTTTCAGTTTCAAATTTTTATCGTCAGTCCTTCGAAAATATGTTTTAGTAGTTGTTGCTATTGGGTTAACAAATATGTGGACAATAGTGATGTTTGTGCTCGAGCACAAAGCCTACATTCGTATAAGTTTTATAATTTGTTCTTCTTGGTCCTACACAAATCCCGTCCGCTTTTTCTTCGATTTATCAACCCACCTGACTCTAGTTTCACCTTGCTTCGTTTTCTGAAGAACTACCCTCGCCCCTAGAATATGTAAGGTCCTATTTCAAAAAAAAAATTCGTTAGGGCCAGTACTTTACACTAGACTACATTACAATACACCACAGTACGTACAGCTAAACTTTACATTCGCTTCGCAAACCCGCAAACCTCACACTCATACAAGTTTGTCGATTCAGCACCCCTAAATTAATTTATTCGCAAACAATTAATTTAACTCGTGTTATAGTCAACTATTATCGGAATAACTAAGTATCATGGTGATAGCCAACTGTCATGGTGATAATTAACTAAAATGGTGATAGTCAACTATAATGGTGATAGTCAGCTATTAGTTAATTTTACTCAACCGTTTTAGTGGACACCCACGACAGTTTATCGCAACGATAGTTCAACTATCGCAACGATAGTTCAACTATCGCAACAATAGTTCAACTATCTCCACGATAGTTCAACTATTGCAACCATAGTTCAATTATCACCACGACTATTCGCGATAGTTGAACTATCGTCACGATAGTTCAACTATCTCCACGCTAGTTCAACTATCGCAACGATAGTTCAACTATCGCCGCAATAGCCACAGTAACATTGCGATAGTTAAAGGTCGCCTGCCCACAATGCTTAAGAAGACGTCAAACACTGAGCAACCAGCCAAAAATCAAATTATTTTATTCTATTACTTTTCTATTTTATAATTACATCGTTCTACTACTTTTCAACTACTCCATACCAAATTAGAGTATCCAGATCCTTGGTGCCACATAGCCCGTCTTCGAACTTAGCGTCAGGAATTTGATTCTGCGTCGATTAAAACAATAATTTTGAAAATCGTTTAAGAATCACTCAAGTTATTGTGCGCACAACGAAAAATGGTAACAGACATTTAATGTTTTTCATAACATTTCATTCATCACACATAGTGGTGTGGGAACAGACACTTTTCGGTATTTTCTATGTGTAAGACCCTTAACTTTTAGTCAAGGGAATAATTTATTTGTTTTTTCTATCATGAAACTCTCAACTATCAAGTTGAAAGTTGGTCAACTATCAAGTTAATAGTTACTCAACCATCAAGTTGATAGTTAGTCAACTATCAAGTTGGTAGTCAGTTAACTATCAAGTTAATAGTTAATCAACTATCTAGTTGATAGTTGAACAACTACCGCTACATTGATACATGGATTTTCTTCAACATCCATCTTGAAATACTTACAAGGGCCTACATCTACAACTCATATACATTAACGCATACTAACTAACAAAACAAAAAATCATCAAAGTAACCGATTTCGATTCATTGAATTATGACCAGTGGAAAATCCTGTTTTTTTGGATAGCTTCCAGATCCTTAGTCCCACATAGCCCATCTTCGTACTTTAATTCTTTATCGATTAAAAAAAAGTTTTTCAAAATCGGACGAGAATTACTCAAGTTATCCGTAGCACAACGAAAATGTTAACAGACATTAAACGTTTTTCATAACATTTTTCATCAATCGTGGTAACAGATATTTTACGGTATTTTTTGGCATAAGACCCTGACTTTCAGTCAAGGGAATAAAACTCCCTCTTGGCCTTACCGTAGATCGAACACCCAGAACTTTTATCGATTCTCTTTGGTAGCCTGTTATTGCCCATTCATTCAGGTATCTAACCCTACCCTAAATTTTCTCCAATGTCATCAGTCCTTAAAATCGTGAAATATTTTTGACGATTGTAAACATACTCGACATACATAATCAAGGTGACATTGATGCGTAAAACGCATATGCAAACGTCTAGCAATATGACCTAACGTATGCGATTTGTTTCATTTAGGAGTATAGATCTTCTAGATCTAGTCTAGTAATTATTTCCTCTCATTTGAGGCTCATCAAATTCCGATTAAATTTGTGCCCATTCTTGACGCCGCGAAATCATAAAAGAAACATCAACAAAATCAATTGCTGCCAATAATATTTATGCACATTACCGGCATTTTTACTATAACCACGTTGCATTTGTACATTCCTTAATCCTATTTTTAGTATAGACTGGTCCCATAGAAATTTAGAAGATTATATAAATATTTTCTCGCAGCACGTATTATCTTTCGGCTGTGCATGCTCTGCTCCACACTTATGGAGAGTAAATAAATCCCTATACAACAGTACTGCCTCCAACGATCATGCGCACAGCATCCACACAATTTTATTCAGATTCATCCAGCTGGTGTTTGAACAATTTGGTTAAGAAATATATGTAGATAGTGACTACTCTTGATTATCTTTAGATTGTTTATCTTAAATTCCAATTTTCATTTCAATAAAAGCAATAAAAATATATTGAAGTTGTTAAGACGATTTATATCGATCATCAAGTAGTTCTTATATCATTAAATCACTGTGAATGGTGTACGATCATCGGCGTTTTATATAAAAAAGAAAGAAACTTTAATACGGACTTGTGATGTAACCGATGTAACAATGTAGAGTGATAAAACGAAAACAGAATCCGTAATGTGCTAAAACTTAAACAAATGTACTCAACATGTCATATATATTCTATGTTTGATGCAACTTTTTTTTCCTAATATTGTTATATAACATTCATTTTACGTTTGTTTCGCTTGCTCCACAAAAACCAAGTGTTTCTCGTTAAGTGTTTTTTTTATCAATGCAATGTAAATTCATAAACAATATGGCTACTGATGACTACTTTTTTGATAATTTTCTACGATAGTGATAACAGACAAGGAGAGTGTAAATAAAGGAATTGTTGGTTTTCAAGTCAAAAGTTCATTGATATTACTTTGTTATTCATCCTTTCCGACATTGACGGAAAACGTTACCGGTAAAATTTTCATTCAACAAAAGACAAAATTAACATATCACACGAAAGTTAACGTAAAAAATTCTAATTTGCTGCTTATTTAAACGCGTGGCTCAACTTTTTTAACAACATTTTAAATAAATGCTATAAATATTGGTGAAATGTCCAAAAGTGAGTTATCCAAATTGCCAATTGCAGTAATGTAAAATTTATCAAACAAAATATGCAACGGTGTAAATCACATGGAAATATGTATTTCATGTTTATTTTTAAACTCATGCGACACAACATAATCGACAAGCCACAATTATATATTTAGTGTATGTCACACCCAACATTATTTTTTTTTTTAATTCTTTGCCGAAGATATCGCAAATGGAAAGTAGGCTAATAAACACCGTCATTAATTTTCTTAGCAATTCAAGCAAAAGAAAATATATATAAAATGCGGTTTCTCATTCGGTGAATTCGGAAAATTTTTTTGAAAGTTACACTAAAAGTTCCGCAATATTTCTAAATTTTTAATATCGGTTCCTGTCTGGAACTATAAATTGCTATTTACGGCTCCGATTTAAGTAGCTTAAGTCGTATTTTATTGACGAGGACTAGTAAAGAAAGAAAACGGATGTGATAATTCAGTGATCCCACCTAGAAAAATTTTCTTTTGTAAAATGAAGCTCAGAGTACGAAAAATTCGGATCAAAATTTTTAAGTAAATGTTACTGACTCAGATGGGTGAGTTTTTCCCCTAAGCCGCGCGTACGTATAGACGTCTCGCCAATCGTTAGGTACGCCTTGGCATAACACATAACATGCTGATGATATAAGGGCTACCAAATATTCGTGAATAATAAAAACCTTATATAGCATCCATCAAACTTACGCCATATACGCTCATATATACGCCATATAATATATATATATATATATAATACACATCATGACGACAGAAAATTTATACCAAACAAAATACCCGACATAACTTAGGACTCTATACAGCGAAAAAATATGGTATCACCTACTTTTTGCTAATTTTTCTTTCAACTCGTTGCTGCAATTTTATACCTTATTTAGCATGCTCTGCTCGGTAAATTAGTTAACTATCGGCCCCCTACAAAAATGAATCATCATCGGAATTTCAAGACCTCCTCCATAAAAAAATAAAATATCGTTTGTTTGTCCATCACTGCAATGACACGCTTCAAATTTTTTTTTTCTCATCTCATCTTGAAAATTCACGCCTCAGAATTATCCATATCATCGGCATTGAACCATTCAGCTACTTAAGTGGAGACATCGCTATGCTGAAATTGATGTCATTTTTACATTTATAAAACAAACACAGACACGGTAAGCTACATTCCCCTGCGTCCGCACGTAATTTTGTGTACATCACCTATTGACAAAAAGCACTAAAACATTTGCTCTCTCTCAAGAGAGCAAACTGATTTTATGCTTGTAAAGCTTTTTCCCGAAGCTTGTGTTCTTTATCAAAACTTTGTTTTCATGTCGGTGAGATTATAAACTACTTCAATATATTGGAGTGAAAACTTATTTTTGATGAGAAAATTCTTTAAATGTTTCTTTAAAGTTTTGTTCGTGGTTATTATCTTCCGGAAGCTTTTAACTCCACAAAATTTTTTCTTTTAAATCTGGATAAACCACAGATTTTCCATTATTTTTAAAAAGTTTTTTTTTAAATAATATGTTCTATAAGGGCATACGCTTACCTTCATTTCGTAAATATCACCCAATTGCAACTAAAATTAAAGGTTTAACTGTAGAAAATACTTGTCGAAATTTATTTAAATAAAGTATTTTGTATTTGACGAATTCAGTCTTTAGAAAATCTTCCATTGTCGGAAAGTCAACGGCAGGATATTAAGTTTTTCTTATACTTATACGTTCATTTCTGTTTTTTTTTTTTTTTTTTTGTGAATGAATGTACTTTTAAGTCTTGTTGAGTTGCATATTTGAATAGAATTCATATGTGCTCTTCAAACTCACCAGTTGTAAAATTGCAATTCAAAAAAAAAACTTTACTTCGCTTTAGCGAAATATCTTTGTGTATTATACAGTGAAGCATTTGTAGCAACTAGCATTTTATGTGGAAAAGTGGAAAAGTTACCGCATGCGCGTGTACGCACGTGTATGTACGATTATTCGATGAATTCTGTGTACACATATCTGAGTCTAACTTTAGGCACCACAAAAAATCCTGATGGTTAAATGCAAGCTACCGTTAGGCGTGGTTCGGAATTCATGTTAAGCATGTGGTCCAAAAAATGCCTGCCGGTGAAACACATTGATAGGGCGAACCGGCATTCTAAGCCCTACTACTTTTCGCACCTAGTAAATCATAGATGGCACTAGGTTTGTGTGCAATTTTGCGACAGTAAAAACTTCCGTAACGAAAGGATCTGTAAGAAGAATCCAAGAGCAAAAGCTCATAAAAAAAATTGTGGGACTAGTAAATAAAAAATGATCTAGACTCTGTCCCGGACGGGTTGTAACGGCGGATTATTATTATTATATTAAGACATGACTTATTTTCATTTCGTTATCGATTGGATGCTTCAACAGAAGAATAATGTTGGTACGTTGTTTAAACACCTACCACAAAGGTGGTGGCCAACGGACTTTGCTTGTCCCGTTAGTACACTGGTGTGTAGCGAAATTATGGTTTCCTGAGCTGGTGAGCCGGTACAGATTCTTACCGAAGTAGTCTGGTTAAGAGTCTTGCCGCGAAAGCCCCACCGAGGGTAAAATTGGTACCGCGTAGCTGGGAAGCCCTCGGGTGTAGTGTGTCATGTGATATAGACGCATCCAACCCCAGCGCTTGGTTAAGGTGCCTAGTGGCGCTGCAACGCGGGGGCTGTGGTAGATAGTGAATTGAGTCAAAGCAGTTCACGTGTTGAATTTGGCTGACCGAAACCCTAGTCCTTCCTGGGCAACCAGGTTGGCGAAAATTCAGTAGAGAGATCATAGTATCTCGGGCCTCACCTAGGTCTCCGAGGTTTTGTACCGAACATCCATTTTTAGGGTGAGTCTCCGAGGTGACTCACGTTAATTGGGCGTGCCCATGGGGGCCGTGCGGTTGAAGCTTTGCTAGGTACGCACGTTAATCTGCAACTTCATTGTTGTTGTTCAAACACCATCAGATTAAGTTTCTTAGTCAAGTTACATCACACCACTGGCAGAAAACTAACGAGCTGAAAGTTAATCTAGCAGATGCCAAGAGGTTCGAGAAATGACGCTAAAGTAGAGGTGAGTGGACAGCCAGAAAATGCAGGCTGCTCGTGTCCATGTCCATCGGAGTTTGTTTCATTGATTTGAGAAGTTACTTTGGCGTTAGTACAAGTTTTTAGTAAAAAAATTTGGCGCTAGTAGTTCACAAATTCGTATCGTTAAAGGTGGTGTGTATGTATCTGTTAGCTCCTTAATCATTCAGACAATTTGTATTTATATTCATGGTCATCTTCATTCAGTGTTGCAGGGATTGTCTATCCGGGTAACTCGTTGTTTCTGTTTATAACATAAAAGCCTGGAGAGTTTCCAAACGACCGAACATGCGAAAAAGTTTAACATTTAAATACTCGACGATTTTTGTAAACAAAATTAGTGGGCTGGGTATTGAGGTTGGGCATCAGGATGTGGGCAAGTATTTTTCCGTGGGCAAACTTGGGGCAGTGAGCACAAAAATTTGCTATGTCCACACAGGAGACTATGTATAGCGTAGGATTAGGTCAACTGCTACTAAGGAGAACTTATGAAAACTGAGGATTGCTACAGAGCTATTTTTTCTTTAGAAAGTTCTCATAAAAGTGCAATCTGAAGTGCTTTTTATTTTAATTGCAGTCAATAAGAATAGCATGTAATTGCTATAAATTGTGAAAAGAGATGTTCAAAACTGACGCTTCAGAATGACATTTTAAAAGTTCTTTCATTATTAAATTTCTTCGCACAAGCCGTGACCATCCCCACAGTCAAATTTATTCTCTGTAAATTGAACTATTTACACCACACGCTTGCGCTTGACATTTCTATTACAATTTGACGATCTCTACGAACAGGAAGCATGCTTGTATAGTACAAAGAAAAAATATTTATCACAGAAAATTGCGTTTTTTTTTCGAAAATTTTTCAATAGTTAAGGCGATAGTTGTGAAATGTTTATTGCATCGGATATGACTACGGTACATACCTATGCATTGATGTAGTTCGTTTAATCTCATCACGTGTTATCGTGTTGACATTAATTTTTTATTATTTTTATTACAGTTTAAAGGTATAGCGAGGATACGAGCTTTTTATGGTGTTTGGTGCACATGTGTGGTATACGTACCAAGTTAGACTTAATGGCGTCACGTTTTGTGTTATGTTTGGTTTTATAAATGAATGAACTTGATAGAGTGCTCCTATGTCTTACACCCAAGATATACTATGAAATCGTTACTTTTTTCTTTTTTAAGGCTCTTTTTCACCAGTATCGACTAGAAATTTTATTTCACCTTAGTCATTAATGCATGCCTGCAGGGACGGGCATTATTTTTCCTCCCTACCTAGTCGGTGGATACTCTTTAGGTATTCTTAAAAAGTAACAAAACAACAAACGTAAATTTGAAGATTTCATTTGAATCATTTCTCAATGTACAATCAACCAAATTATAAAGGTATACCATTCTTGCTATTTGTGGGTCACACACACTCATAACAATCAATTTTGGAACTACTGCTTATGGCTTTCGCTAAATGCATATGCGCATTTTTTTAAAATCTACGAATATGACTCATAAGTAAGAGGTCGCCATGTTTTACCTTTGCGAATGTTTGATTTTGCATTAGTCAGATACTGAGCTTGTCAATTTTAGTGAAACAAATTTTGTTGAAAACCATGTTAGATCACCTCCCCACGACAAAATCATTAAAGTGTTGTTTGTCTCGTTGGAACTAGAGATGAGCGGGTTGACCATTTTTCGAAACCCGACCCGGACCGAACCCGACCCGATAAAATTTTTCGAAACCCGAAACCCGAATTGTTTCAAAACCCGACCCGGACCGAACCAGACACTCAAGTTTTTCGAAACTCACAACCCAAATTACT
>WJQU01005905.1:10932-38398 GCA_029228625.1 Pseudolycoriella hygida
TCAAGGCCCGACGTCTGCATTCTTCACGGACCTTAGACTCAAACAAAATTCGTGTAATGTAAGATGATAAAATTTATACGAGTTTTGTAAAATATAAAAAGTCAATAAAGGATCGGGACTCGAATAAAATGATACAACAACCCGACCCGGACCGAACCCCACCCGATAAAATTTTTCGAAACCCGAAACCCGAACTGTTTCCAAGCCCGGCCCGGACCGAACCTGACCCGATTAAAATTTTCGAAACCCGAAACCCATGAACCCGAAAAAAAAAAATTCGGGTTCGAGTTCGGGTCGGGTTTTTCGAAGTTTCGGGCAACCCGCTCATCTCTAGTTGGAACACTCAAGTCCACTCTTTATATCGTTACCTGTGGAATGTATGTATGTAACTTTTCCCTAGGTAAGAAAATATCTGCTGCAGCTGTCCCTATTGTATGGAAAACTGTAGTTGTATCCTGGTAGTGCTGAGTAAGTCAGATTACTTAGAGACAAAGTTGCCTACAATATGTATTGGCGGCTACGACTGAAAACGCACAAAAAGCGTCAATATATCGCCGCGAATACTATGCCCGCGCGTACGTACACATCTCGTGTGTATTGGGGTATTTTGAAAGATATTTTTCTGTAATAGTGAGAGTGTGTTGGTGCACATACCGCGGAAAGCAACTTTGCGTCCCAAGCGATAGTAAAATATTTTCCATCACACCAATACACCCTCACGCATACAGAAAAAATATTTTCGCCATTTGATCTACATGAGAGGAAAAGAGATAGCATCAAGACATGTATTGTCGCGTTTTGAGCACTTTTAGTCGGATTCGCAATAAATAATTTGATGTTTCTTTGCAAGTACAGACTCTCTCACTCTCTCTCGGGAATTAACAGGGAGAGTCTATCGTACTTTTCACGTTTTTCATGATGTTTCAACACCGATAGCGTGATCTTCTTTATGATCTCTGCTCCACGTGACTAGGTGAGTTCCGTCTCATGCACTATTTCTAGAATTGAGGTGGGTTAATAACTTGTACACTTAATTATTGGTATCGAATGTTTCAGTGGAGTAAGTTATTTGTGAGAAGCAGTGATTTATAAACTCCGCCTCTTCTCCAAATTGGTCGTTTTTAATGTTTAAGTCAGAATTAGTAAACACTAAAAATATTTGGTCAAATATATCAACATTAATCCTTTTGCACAAAACTCTGAACCATTTACATGCATTTAAGTGTTCCCTGTTTCTTAATCTCCTGTCTTGTAAATTCAATTAATTTAAAGACCTAAGCTGCACAATTTAATGACATTATTTAATTATATAGCGAACTATACGAAATGTAACTATTATCTCTCGTGAATGAGATGAAATTAATTCAGATATTTTTATGGTTACTGCAATATCAACGGAACTTTTTGCGGAATATATTTTTTTTATCTCTAGAATGTTATTTTAGTTTAAATTAGAGTCGATTTTTAAAAAAGTATTTCTAACATAATTTACGTAAAATGAAAGTTTATTACGAAAAATTACGTCCGGAATAATTAAAATCGAGTATACGGGTTGTGAATACAAATTTAAAATGATAAAACAATTGCAAAACATTCAAGAGGCAAAAAAACAACGATTTGTTTGAAATGAACTGAAAAATCACAAAATCATAATGTTAATTTTTTGCGGACACTTACGTGGCCAATGCAAAATGGAGCCTTCGTAGATAATGCAAATGATATTGGTTGCTGGCGGGTAAGTTTTTTTTTTTTTATTTCGTTTCTTTAAATTTCTGCAATTAATTGTTAACATAACTCAAATAATGTTTCTGTAATAGATTCATTTTCTTTTTTCATAAAAAAAACGTTTAAATTGTAAGAAAGGAAAAAATTGGCACAAAGACGTTGGCGCCATGATCAGAGACAGTTGGGTAAATGTCGGCTAATTTTTAGTATTTTCATTGAAACTATGGCGATGCAGTAGGTTTTTCGTTATATTTTACACTGTAATATGTAACATTTATTGGAAATTGAACATTCATTGCTCGTATCGTTCTCCCTCTTCAGGCGATAGCCATATTGAAATTGAGTATTATCTCAAAATATTGTTCTCCTTGTTTTGAGTTTGGATGTAAGGTTGCAGGGCACCCATTATCTGGTTTATAACTTCTTTCAACTTGTATTTCCAGCAATTACACATTAAAAGGTTCAATATGAATTTAGAGAGTATTCTGATAAATCATTGTGATTTCGAATGTATTTCAAATGTCCTTAACTCGGTAATTTCTATGAAAAAACTGCTGCGCCCAAAAAAAATTTAGATCCTAAGAACGATAGACTATTTTTTACTATTCAACTTTCATGATATTCAATTAATAATTGGCGGCCATTTCTAATTTCTACCGATATTTTTTTAAAAGTTACGAAATGTTTTCGGAGGCTTACCGCTTCAGAATTTCACCATTGAATCGATTCCATAAGGAATTCAGAGTTACAATGAGAGTTATTTCAAACATTTGGTGAATTCATTTTCCTCGGCAAAATCCGGAACAAAAATCGAAAGAGACGAAGATAAATGTGAAGAAAATAACAACTTATAACACAAATTCAACAATAAACATATGCAAGGGACCCCCACGCAAATTTAACAGATTTAAATCTAAATAAATATTGTCTTGACTCTTGAGTACACGAAATTACGTTGACATTCTATTTAGGGAATTCATTTCCCGTCGATTTTTTGGGAACCGGGAAACGGGAAGCACGGTAAATGGTAAAAAATTTCCCGGGAAAATCCAGGGAAATTAGATTAATTTCTTATGTTATTTTATCACCGTTCACTTGGCAAATGCTGCGGTTTTGGTGAGTAAACACATCATTTGTGAGTGTTCGAATTTTTCACTGGTGAGGAATAGGTTGGTGGCCATGAGGTCAGACCGCTGGATGTATTGAAGCTAGGGTCACTTTTCCTGGACAAGTTTCTAGCAGGCACAGGTACGTTCTAATGATTCACGTGATGAACGGGGAATGAAAAAAGGATCAACAGCTCTAAGCCGCCCCAAACCTGATAAATCGAAAAAAAAACGATGTCGAGCTCTTTTAATGATTGGATTATCACGGTAAATCATGGTTAATCACTAATTTACTCATATTCATAGGTGATTAACTGATTTATCGAGCTGTATTCCCCCTCGCCGAATACAGTAAAAAAATAAGGCATAAACAATCTACTTTTTTACTGGTGAAAAATGGGTACCGTTTAAGAGTTTTGAAATATAACCACTGACCACCAAGAAGAACTCAGTTTGAAAAACATACGAAAAATTTTCTTTGTGTATTTTGATTCAACCTTTTTTAACATATAAAAAGAATATCATTGCAATTGACAACATAATGACCAGTGGTCCACTCTTTTATTACTCTTAGTCTGCATTTTCCACTCTAACGACTAATGGTTATGGTCGATTTGTCAGCCCACAAGCTTATAACAAAATTACAAAGAACCGGGAAGTTGGAATATAAATTCCCGGGAAACGGGTTTCAATGGTACCGGTATTTCCCGGGAATTTTTTTCCCGGTTATATTCCCTAATTCTATTACATTGGAAATTGCCGAAAGGGCAATGAAGAACCGTCCAAACGAACTGTGCAAAACATCCTTCGTGCCCTCACAACTTTCACAAAGGCCTCGGAGCCATATAGATAGAAAAGTTCCCCTTAATTCGCTCAACAACATAGCAAAAACAATTTTCTGCGAAGGCCCTAAGGAGAGGCCATTTGTATGGACAAAAAAGTTCGGCTCTTTTTATACCCGTACGAAGAACGAAGTTCTTCGAAGAGAGGTTTATTGCGTTTACCACGACGTTTGTAACCAGTCGAATTTCGACCCGGGAGTAGGGGCAGAGTATCGATCATGGTCCTTAGATGACGAATCAGCAATAAAAAAAAGACCTTACGTCCGTCTGTCCTCCAACACGATAACTCGAGTAAAACTCGACAGATTTTCTAAAATTTTTTCCCGGAAAGGTAATCGAAAAATCTTTTATCTTAAATTATGTTTTGCTGGTCACTAGACAAACAAATTGATGTCTGTTGTATTGCTTTTATGTAGACCGGTTGAATGAAAAACTTGTTTATTTTTCAGAGCTTTATTCCCCTTGCATTCGGTCAGTGTGAGTGACCATAATCATGGCTAGAACAAAACTTAACAAGTTAATTCGTATAAATTAGATGTTTTGGACTTACGTTTAACGGGTGACAATCACAACTTAATATGACAACTAGTTTTTATCAAATTAAATTGAGTTTAAGCGATCTCAAATTATATATGGTTCGCGTAGATCGATTGTTTGTATTATTGTTGTCAATCAATGTGTCAACCTTTAGAACAGATGTTACGTATGAAGTAGGTTGTGCTGGGTTTACAGTTGGTGGTTTGGAATTTCGCAAAATCAGGTTGTAGAAAACTGGTGAAATGTGTGCCGCATCCGATTTAAAGTTAAGTGCCATATCCCCATGCAGAATTATTTGGTTCGCTTCGTGGATTTTGAGCATTTCTTTTTTCCGAATTTTCTTCAGGATTTCTTTTCTGATAAAGTCAAACTCGTGGTTAGTGTCAACAACGTGTTTGACCAGAGCCGTTTTCTTCGGATTGATGTGCTTGTTGCGTACATCGCTTTCATGTTTTTTAGACCTATCACATAAGCACCACGACGTTTCACCAACGTACCACTTCGAGCAAACCTTACATTGTATCCTATAAACAACTAGCGACTGTTGGTCAATTGTAAGTTTTTGCTTCATATCCGAGAAGAATCCTACTTTCACCATTGGACGTGGAGCAATAGTCACGTTGGGTGCTAATCGCTTAATGGCTTTGGAAAATCTGTCAGAGATCCTTTCAATGTATGTCATGCCCACGTGCCTTTTCGGTTCATTGAGCAATGTTAAGTTAGCGCCTGGATCACTTCTGCTTATCGTTGTGTTGGCCTTATTGTTCCCATCAACTGCGTGGATGGTGTTGTTACCAATGGAGCTTTCGTCAGCCATATTATCTTTTATGGGATATGATGGCCCAAGAATTTCTAGAAGAAACTTTTTTGAGATTAGACCCTTGGTCTTAGCTAGGGCACTAAAAACGAGTCTCTGCTAGGGCCCTACATGTTATCGTACATATCTCGAGTAAATCTCTTCCAATTTTTTAAAAGGAAGAACATTTTTTGATTAGAAGTCGTTGCTTACTTACTTTACTTAACTGGCGCTACAACCCATTAAGGGTATTGACCTTCTCCAACTTGCTTCTTCAACCGGACCTATGCGCAGCTAACGTCTCCCAGCTGGATACTCCCACAGTTTTTAAGTCGGCAAGAGATGCGTCATACCATCTGGATTTTGGAAGCCCTGCACCTCTCTTGCCCTCCGGTCTGGTTTTAAGGATTGTTTTTCGGAATACGATGATCTTCCATTCGTCATACATGACCGAGCCAACGTAGATGGTTTATTTTAGAGTTTCTGACTATGTCCGGCTCTCCATAAAGCTGGCTAAGCTCACGATTGAAACTTCTGCGCCATCGGTTCTGTCTTTGATCGAATTGTGGTCCAAATATTGTCCGCAATACTTTTCTTTCGAACGTGTGCAGCGGTCGTTCGTCTTTCTGTGTCAAGCACCACGATCCGAGCCATACGTAACTACCGGTCTCATCATAGATTTGTATATTGCTCATTTTGAATTTCGGCTTACTGACTTGGACTTTAAGATTTTCAGAAGGCCGTAATAACTCCGGTTGCCCAGAATTACTCGTCTCTTAATTTCGTCCGCGATGTCGTTATTAGTTGTCAGCTCCGATCCAAGGTATACGAATTTGTTGACCATTTTGAATGTGTGTGTGTCGATCGTTGCGGTTTCCTCCTGGTATCGATTCGAAGGCGGGATGATCATATATTTCGTGTTTACGTCATTAACTTTCAACCCAAGGTCGGCATCTCCAAGGCCATAAACATCTTTAACAACATCCATATTTGGTCCAAGTATGTTCAGGTCGTCTGCGAAACCTAGTCGTTGCACTCAGTCTAATTAGGTAAATACTAACCGATTTTGTTGATTATTTTTCTATTGAAAGGTAGTTGGGTACCGAATTATATTCAAAAACAAATTTGGGCCCGGTGACTGCCGGTGCTTAGGGCTCAAGTGGGCCTCACGTCCGTCGGTCCTAAAGTCGTTCCTAACCAAAAAAAATATGTTGCAGAGCAAATTGAGTGAAACATTTTGGTCTGTGGAAGTATGTGTCCGATGACCTTCACAAAAAATATTTTTTTTGCTGTGTTGTAGAGAAAATTAATGGAAACAATTTGGTCTATGGAAGTATTTTTCCGAGGCCTCTCCTGAGGGCCTTTGGTCGGCTTTCCGAAGGGTTTTTTTTACAACGTTGCTTCGGACGATATTGCCCTCTCGGTAATTTCCAATACAATTTAATGTGGACGTAATTTCAAACACTTAGGAGTTAAAGGAATATTTACTTGTATGACTTTGACCATTGTTGTCCACGCTACCTTTTCGATCTGGCATCTTTTTCACTCACACGCAACAATCATAATGAAAGGAGACAAAAACTATTGTTGTCCACGCTTCAGTACAGTCAACAGGTAAAATGCATGTGTGAGTGATACGACAATATGCAGTAAGTGTTAGAGTGAAAGAGAAAGAAAATTCGAGTCTTTTCGTAACATCAACTCTGTTTGATACGTACGGGTCCCATGCTTATCAAATTTTTTTTAAAAATCGCTAAAGAACTTATTCTACTTAAAAACAATTTTCGCTTAAAAATACCTTTTCAGCAAAAACAAAGTTTTTGTAAATGGGTTGAGTTTTACTCGAGTGATCGTTTTGATAGACGGATGGATGATCAAAAGATCGTAGACTAAATTAGCAATTTCGTTGAGTGAGTATTTTCAGCTTTCATGACTTAAATCGATTATGGCCTCCCATTCTGCTCTGTTTTTTAGCATATTACTTTTATCCTCCAACTCAATGCATTTTTTTCTTGAGGAAATTTTATAATAAAAAGTTCGTTTGTTGTAGTTCTATTTTGAAAAGAATGCAAACTTACAAAAATTTCATTCCAGACAAGTATTAAAGAATTCGCTCATGGCAATAATACGCATGCCATTTTTTAATAAAATTGTCTTTTTGAATTTTTGACTAACACTTGCTATCTGCTTTCTTCAAAAAGTACATTTTATAATACACCACTTATTTCAACAGTCGATCTGTTCGTGAATAAGTTCTACGACCCGGGCGGGAAAGCAATATAAAAATCGCATTTTTCTGTATTTATGAGATCTGCATTTTCCCAGTTGCGCTTGAACAGATACATGAAACTATTAAGGGTGAAACTGTTCAGAAAACGTATTATCGTTTAATTCATTTTTATTTGAAAATGCAAATTTCAAACTCATGTTTTTACATTTTTGCTCTGTTTGAAGCGTGAAATTGTGGAAGTTCACATGTCTGTTATCACATATACGTCTATTTTACAGATAATTCCATCGTGAATTTCATTAGTGTTGGGTCTACAACTACATAATCACTGAAGAAAGTCCTTTTAATTATTTTGGATTCTATCAGAGATCAGACGTTCTCTGCCCGGATATAGAAAGTTCTTCAAAATTAGTTTGAAATTGCTCGAGTAATTGGTTGCACGTGCACAGATTTTGGTTGAGCATTAACAAAATCTAACTCCTATCTGTTATCGACATAACTTGAGTAACTTTTAATTGATTTCAAAGAAATATTTTATTTCACCGAGAGTAATGAGATTTGGTAGTATCCTTACAGTATTGGACAAGTAAACTTTTGAGATTGATTGTATTTGGTGTTGTCATTGTGTTAGACGTGCTTAAGATCGCTACTGCTTCTTTTTTGAAAAAGTCCTGTATAAGTCCTGTGCATTGGTGAAATTTTGGAGTTGGACGATTGTTGAATGGTCTGTTTATACAGACATGACATAAATTTGGTGAAATTTCACAGTTTGAAGTAAATAAATCACAAAACTTACTTTTTGATAAAAGTTGAATTTCGAAATAACGGATCATCAACCGGCATATATCAATTCAACTGAATGTAAACAAGCGAACCCATTGCAAACTGGCGTTGGAAACCACTGGTTGATTTGTATTTGTCCATCCTTCAGATTTAGTGGAGTTCTCAGTCGCGTGTGATATCGATGTTCTATCGATTTTTTATGTTTTGATTTGCAAAAAAAAAAAAAACACTCCCAAGGCTGTTTGTTTACCTGTTATTATCGTCACATTAAAGCTGTCATAATTTTCGGTCGAAGCCGTCTACATTTATAGCCACGAATTTTTTTGCAAGGCGATTATTTTAAATTGATGAAGACATAATTTTTCTTGGACTTTGCTGCAATAACGATTGGTAGTGGTGTACGTGATCCCGCCACTTCGGATTTTCATAGTTCGGTGTTGGGAGTGTACATAGTCCAGAGCTATTGAATCACAGTTCGGTGTTGGGAGTGTGCATAGTCCAGAGCTATTTAGTTCTTGCATAAGCAGTAACTTTTTGTGGCGCTGGTTTTTATAACGTTTCTGACGTAGTTAGACTACTTGCTTACAGGTAGGGGATTGATTTTAATTCTCTTTTTGGGCCGAATCTGTGCGAAATCTCGTTTTGCTTGTTATCGTTTCATATCATTTCATCACTTGGATACTAAAACGTACATCTACCGCCGCTGAAGTGCCCTCCCAGCTCAAAAATAACCACACGTCATCCATCAGCATGGCCAGCAATCATGCGTGCACTGATGCTTGCTTCGCCGCAAGGAATTCAGAAAAATTGATGATACACTGCTATTTTTGCGAAAAAAGATTTAACTCAAAATGCTTCGAACTATCATCACAACATGCCATTAAATTACTTTCATCCTCGAATGCAGTTTTCATGTGCCGGAAATGCATCGATCGTGTTACCAAATTCAAGCAAAGTCTTCGCAGATCAAACGATACTGGTGCAGCGGGTCATACTGCACAAAATAACGAACCTGAGCGTAATGACAATGTAATTATATCAAATATGTTGTCTACGTTGACGCAGTTGAACGAAAACTTTTCTCGTCTCAACAACTCCAACGAAGAATTCAAGCGGTTGCTGCCCACGGCCGACCATAGCAGCATTATGACTCAGTTCGCTTTGATTAATCAGAACGTTACCAACTTACATGCGAAAGTCGACCACGGACTTAAATCTCAATCGTTATCCAGTACGCAAGTAACTTCTTCGATATTAGAGAAATTAAATCAACTTCAAGATAAAGTTCTTATGCCATCGACTCCCCTCAGTAATCGCAATGTTGACCCCATTTCAACAAAGAAAAAGGGATTCCAAGCACCACCAATATCTGACCCTCAAAATTGGTCATTCTCAGTCGATCATTCGCTAATCTCAACTGATAACAGTGAACTACACCACCTTCTACATAGCTTCGAACGTAACACATGGACATCATTTGATCACATAACCCATAAACTGCAGGAAAACATGGACGTAGTATTACAAATCCAAGAAATTTGTAAGGATTTTCGTTCCGGAAATATGGAAAAACAGTTATCCTCGCCAGTGGTTGATTCAATAACACTTGATAATCTCCAAATCATTGATGATAAATGCGGCAAAATTGAGAAAGCAATCATTGAATTAGACGCCAAAACATCAAAATTGCATGACGATCATGTTGATGACACGCAAGAGATTAAAGAGCTTCGTAATAGATTTTTACATCTAATAGACGATGACCTCAATAATAAAATAACTGACCTACCTCCACCTACCACAACGACAGCAATAGTAAACGATACAACATCATCAGAGGCGATTAATCCAGAATATTCAATATTCTCTGCTGAAGCAACGAACAATTATGACTCACATATGAAGGATCTACATCTTCTCGGCAACAGTATTCAGTCCTCAAAACTTGACAAGGCGTTCCACATTTCTCCGTTTGACATATCTGTTACACCTGCTGATTTGATTGACTTCATAGCTGCTAATTCTCGAATTGACAAGAAACATATAAAGATACGTCGACTAACGAAACGTGGCCAGGACCTTACCGTATTACGGCATGTGAATTTTAAGATTGAAACCAATGACGTTATTTCTAAAATTATAAACCGTTCGAATTTCTGGCCAAATCATGTGACAATAAAACCGTGGACTGTTAAAAGCGTGACAGATGCTTCACCCATGAATTTTTTGGCCAACACAACGACGTAACTGATTCACCATGTAATTCGGTTGAATTTGAAACAAGTCCCGTTCCGTCTCGCTCGTATTTGTCCATTTACTACAACAACATTCGTGGAATGGTTGGTAAAAAAGATCACATCCTTCTTTCCACTTCAACTTGCGACTACGATTTAATTGTTCTTTCTGAGACTCATTTACAGAAGACTAAATTTAGTGCCGAGCTTTTCGATCCCCAATATATTGTATTTCGGAAGGACCGTGAGGACACAGATGTTGATGCGAGCAAATGTGGTGGTGTTCTCATTGCTGTTAATTCAATGTATGATAGTGAAGTTGTTGACGTACCAGAACACAAACATCTAGAAGCGATTTGCATTAAAGTCCATCTTCGCTCATCCAATTCAAAGCTGTACATCTATGGGCTCTACATACAATATGGCTCCACTGAAGAAGTTTATTTATCTCATTTGAAAGCCATTATTGCAGCGCACTCAATGATTGGTCATGGTGATATTTTCGTTGCAGTTGGTGATTTCAATATGCCTACAGTTCAGTGGTCATCCAATGAAGATGGTTTTGGTTTTCTCCCATCGATTGGTGATTCAGAATCCCGACAAGCGAATATTGCTAGAACGATGACCTCCTCTCTACTGGAATGTGGTCTGTTCCAGATGGCCGATCTAGAGAATAAATCACACAACGTTCTTGACCTTGTTTATACAAACATGCCAGAACTGTCCATTGTCAGTGTAGCCGATCTGCCACTTATACCTTCCTCGATGCAAGATGTGGCTCATGTTCAGACTCAGTGTTTTATCGAATGTGAACCGGAGGTCTATAATTCATCTCCATCATCCGAAATTTTTTACTGTTTTAAGAAAGCTCCATTTGGTCGTATTCGTGAAGAGCTATCTAAAATTGACTTCGCATCCCTTTTCGATGGACAAAATCTCGAAGACATGCTAAGCACTTTTTACAACAAATGCTATGAAATTTTTGACCTTCACATTCCCAAAGCTTCGATCCGTACATCAAATCATCCTTCTTGGTTCAATGGTAAATTGATTAATCTGAAGAATAGGAGAAACCGAGCCTACAAGCGCTACCAAAGGCAGTCTATTGAAAATCCAAAAAATGCAGATATCCCTTCGTTTTTAGCTGCTAAGAATGAATTTGAGAATTATCGTGACGAATTGTACAATGAAAACTTGCGTGACATTGCCGCCAACTACGAGAAGCAACCCCGGAAGTTTTGGAATTTCATAAACTCAAAATACAAGAAAACGAGCTTACCCGGGAAGATGTTTTACGGAAACGAGAGTGCTTCTACTGACGCTGAAAAAGCAAACCTTTTCGCTAAATACTTTGCATCCGTATATAGACAATACCCGAACGACGATGAAGAGGATTCCAAACCTCTCTCTTTCATTAGATCTAGAAATGACTATGGATATTTTAACGTGACGATTACAAATGAGATTGTTTAAAAAAACCCTTATGAATATGGATTTGAGTAAAGGCATAAGTCCTGATAGAATGTCACCAATATTTTTGCGCGAATGTGCTGATATTTTGTCTATGCCCCTTGCAACAATCTACTCGAAGTCACTGCTGGAAGAATATTATCCAGATCTCTGGAAGATTGGTAACCTGACTCCAGTTTTTAAATCCGGTATGAAATCAGAACTCACTAACTACCGTGGCGTGTGTGTCTCACCAAACCTTGCGAAAGTGTTTGAAATAATTGTTTTCGAGCAGCTTAGGTACAACATCTATCCGCAGTCATCACCTAGTCAACACGGATTTTTTCCTGGTAGAAGAGTAGAATCCAACCTAATGGAGTTATCGATCCTGGTACACGAATCCTTCGATAATGACATGCAAACTGACTTATTTCTTGCTGATATACACAAAGCCTTCGATGTTATTTACTGTATTCAGTTAATTATGAAATTGGCAAATGATATGTACCGAATCTCCAATTCCCTACTCCTTTGGTTCCGATCCTTCTTCCAGCGCAGAAAGCAGAAGGTGAAAATAAATTCCATAGAATCGGATTTAATAAATGTTTTCTCTGGAATCGGGCAAGGCTCCGTGTTGGCCACTCTATTTTTTGTGGTGTTCTTCAATGATTCCGATTGTGCCACTCATCCTACCAAAGACATCAACTTCGCCGATGATAAAAAAAATTGTTCATAACAGCATCTCTTCAATTGAAGATACGGTCTCAATGCAGGACTCAATTGACAAGTTCGTGAAGTGGCGCTCCGACAATAATTTTGAATTAAATGCGGACAAATGCAAGATAATTTCTTTATCTCGTAAGCGTTCACCCATTTTGGCTAACTACCAAATGAATGGTCACTTGATTAATCGCGTTCATAGCACCAAGGACATCGGAGTTACATATAACGACAAGTTTTGCTTTAATGATCACTATGAGCTGGCCTCAATGAAAGCTACTTCGATGCTATCATTTGTTAAGCGCCAGTGCTACGGACGATTCAACGTCAACGCTGCAAAAATGCTTTTTTCAGCCGTTGTTCGCTCACATATTGAGTTCGCTAGCACGATCTGGGCACCTCATCATGCTGTTCACATCCAGCGGTTAGAGAGTGTTCAGCGGCAATTTGTTCTATACGCTAACCGTGATAGACACATCGACAGTGACAATGAAAGTTATCGTTTACGTCCATATGCCGACAGATGTGCCGAGCTCAGCCTTAAATCACTTCTACGACGCCGCACCGACGCAGCAGTTTTTTTCATTCACGATATTCTGACTGGTAAATTGAATTCGAAGTTTCTCCGCAATAAGATTATTTTGAATGACGGCTCTAGAGTACTACGTAAATTTTCTATGATTCGGATAACCGGTACCAACTGTGATTATTCACAGTTTTCACCATTTAATTTCGCCTGCCGGTTATTCAACCTTGCTGTTGCTCATGTAGATCCGACGCTTCCTTCTCTCGAATTCAGGAATAAAGTACATGGGCTTGATGATTCGATTTTTGGCTCATTTGGTTTGGTTGGATAGTGTTTGCTTGGTGCTTCCTTTCCACTTCTATGACAACCGAAACCGGAAGCACTAACCCGGTGATTAACTTTTTTATACTTTTCAAATGTTTTAAAAATGAAAATAAGATTTTTTTTTTCATGTGGCCGATATTTTGCTGTTCGAGTATTTTATTTGACGACGCCTACGGCTCAACTTGACGACTCCTTCTTGGTGGACTTAATTATTATACTTAGTGTCGTTTATTTATTTATTTATCTTATTTATTTCACCTTTGACGCAGCTTTTTGCTTTACTTTTTATTTTTGCTTTAAATTTTATGACCAAGCTCTTTGAGTGCTTTTTATTTACAATTTTAATTTTGACTACATAGTTTTTCTTTCTCTTTGTTATTATTATTGTTTGTTTTGACTTCTTTCTGTTTTGTGATTTTTATTTTTTTATTTTGTGTTTTTTGTCTGTGATAATGTTATTGTACTTTAAGAGTATTATTTGTAACGTTTTCATGGTTTTTTAACGAGGGTTATGACAATAGTCATAGCCACTCTTTTTCCATGTCAGCTTGAGAAAAGTAGACAATAAAATTAATATTCAATTCAATTTGAAAGTTTTAGAGGTATCTATGGAAGACATCATGAAATCTTCACGGGAAGTTCCTAATAATTTTTGCGAATGAAGCCCTTGGTCCACTTCGTACAGTAATTCCCCTCCAAAACTACTTTCCTTAATTTGATAGAATAAAGTTCACAGAATGACGTCTCAAAATGTCGTCACAGAATGACGTCATTGAATGACGTCACAGAATGACGTCATTGAGTGACGTTACAGAATGAAGTCATTGTACGACGTCCTAAACGGAATAACGTCATTGAATGAAGTGACACATTGACGTCACAGAATGACGTCTCAAAATGTCGTCACAGAATGGCGTCATTGAATGACGTCACGGAATGACGTCATTCATTGAAGTCACAGAATGACGTTACAAAACGACGATATGATAGAACAAGGTTCAGGTATTTTTGAAGGTTTTAGAGGTAGCTGGGGAACATCATGAAATCTTCACGGGAAGTTCCTAATAATTCCCCTCCCAAACTAGTTTCCTTAATTTGATAGAACAAAGTTCACAGAATGACGTCTGAAAATGTCGGCACAGAATGACGTCATTGAATGACGTCACAGAATGACGTCATTGAGTGACGTCACAGAATGAAGTCATTGAAATACGTCCTAAACAGAAAAACGTCATTGAATGAAGTGACACATTGACGTCACAGAATGACGTCTCAAAATGTCGTCACAGAATGACGTCATTCATTGACGTCACAGAATGACGTTACAGAACGACGATATGATAGAACAAAGTTCAGGTATTTTTGAAGGTTTTAGAGGTAGCTGGGGAAGACATCATGAAATCTGCACGGGAAGTTCCTAATAATTTTTGCGCATGTAGCCCTTGGTCCATTGCGTACAGTAGTTCCCCTCCCAAACTAGTTTCCTTAATTTGATAGAACAAAGTTTACAGAATGAGGTCTCAAAATGTCGTCACAGAATGACGTCATTGAATGACGTCACAGAATGACGTCATTAAATGACGTCACAGAATGACGTCATTGAATGACGTCACAGAATGACGTCATTGAGTGACGTCAAAGTCATTGAACGACGTCCCAAACAGAATAACGTCATTGAATGAAGTGACACATTGACGTCACAGAATGACGTCTCAAAATGTCGTCACAGAATGACGTCATTGAATGACGTCACGGAAAGACGTCATTCATTGACGTCACAGAATGACGTTACAGAACGACGATATGATAGAACAAAGTTCAGGTATTTTTGAAGGTTTTAGAGGTATCTGGGGAAGACATCATGAAATCTTCACGGGAAGTTCCTAATAATTTTTGCGCATGTGGCCCTTGGTCCATTTCGTACAGAAATTCCCCTCCCAAACTAGTTTCCTTAATTTGGTAGAACAAAGTTCACAGAATGACCTCTCAAAATGTCGTCACATAATGACGTCATTGAATGACGTCACCGAATAACGTCATTGAGTGACGTCACTGAATGAAGTCAATGAACGACGTCCCATACAGAATAACGTCATTGAATGAAGTAACACATTGACGTCACAGAGTCACGTTACAGAGCGACGATATGATAGGACAAAGCTCAGGTATTTTTGAAGGTTTCAGAGCTATCTCAGAAAGACGTCATGAAATCTTCACGGCAAAATACTGATAATTTTTGCGCATGGAGCCCTTAGTCCATTTCTTACAGTAATTCCCCTCCCAAACTAGTTTCCTTAATTTGATAGAACAAAGTTCACAGAATGACGTCACAAAATGTCGTCACAGAATGACGTCATTGAATGACGTTACAGAATGACGTCATTGAGTGACGTCACAGAATGACGTCATTGAGTGATGTCACAGAATGAAGTCATTGAATGACGTCCTAAACAGAATAACGTCATTGAATGAAATGACACATTGACTAAACAGAATGACGTCTCAAAATGTCGTTACAGAATGACGTCATTAAATGACGTCACGGAATGACGTTATTCATTGACGTCATAGAATGACGTTACAGAACGACGATATGATAGAACAAAGTTCAGGTATTTTTGAAGGTTTTAGAGGTATCTGAGAAAGACATCATGAAATCTTCACGAGAAGTTCCTAATAATTTTTGCGCATGGAGCCCTTAGTCCAGTTCGTACAGTAATTCCCCTCCCAAACTAGTTTCCTTAATTTGATAGAACAAATTTCACAGAATGACGTCACAAAATGTCGTCACAGAATCACGTCATTGAATGACGTCACAGAATGATGTCATTGAGTGAAGTCACAGAATGAAGTCATTGAACGACGTCCTAAACAGAATAACGTCATTGAATGAAGTGACACATTGACGTCACAGAATGACGTCTCAAAATGTCGTTACAGAATGACGTCATTGAATGACGTCACGGAATGACGTCATTCATTGACGTCACAGAACGACGTTAAAGAACGACGATATGATAGAACAAAGTTCAGGTATTTTTGAAGGTTTTAGAGGTATCTAAACCTTCAAAAATACCTGAACTTTGTTCCAGCATATCGTCGTTCTGTAGAGTCATTCTGTGATGTCAATGAATGGCGTCATTCCGTGACGTCATTCAGTGACGTCATTCTGTGACGACATTTTGAGACTTCATTCTGTGACGTCAATGTGTCACTTCATTCTGTGACGTCACTCAATGACGTCATTCTGTGACGTCATTCAATGACGTCATTCTGTGACGTCACTCAATGACGTCATTCTGTGACGTCATTCAATGACGTCATTCTGTGACGACATTTTGAGACGTCATTCTGTAAACGTTGTTCTATTAAATTAAGGAAACTAGTTTGGGAGGGGAAATACTGTATAAAATGGACCAAGGGCTACATGCGCAGAAATTATTAGGAACTTCCCGTGAAGATTTCATGATGTCTTCCCCAGATAACTCTAAAACCTTCAAAAATACCTGAACTTTTTGAGACGTCATTCTGTGACGTCAATCTGTCACTTCATTCAATGACGTCTGGGGAAGACATCATGAAATCTTCACGGGAAGTTCCTAATAATTTTTACGCATGTAGACCTGGGTCCATTTCGTACAGTAATTCCATTCCCAAACTAGTTTCCTTAATTTGATAGAACAAAGCTCAGGAATTTTTCAAGGTTTTAGAGGTATCTGGGGAAGACATCATGACATCATTCATTGACGTCACAGAACGACGTTACAGAACGACGATCTGATAGAACAAAGTTCAGGTATTTTTGAAGGTTTTAGAGGTATCTGGGGAAGACGTCATGAAATCTTCACGGGAAGTTCCTAATAATTTTTGCGCATGCAGCCCTTAGTCCATTTCGTACAGTATTTGCCCTCCCAAACTAGTTTCCTTAAAGTGATAGAACAAAGTTAAGGTATTTTTGAATGTTTTAGAGGTATTTGGGGAAGACATCATGAAATCTCCGCGGGAAGTTCCTAATAATTTTTGCGCATGTAGCCCCTCGTCCATTTCGTACAGTAATTCCCCTCCCAAACTAGTTTCCTTAAATTGATAGAACAAAGTTCAGGAATTTTTGAAGGTTTTAGAGGTATCTGGGGAAGACATCATGAAATCTTCACGGGAAGTTCCTAATAATTTTTGCGCATGGAGCCCTTAGTCCATTTCGTACAGTAATTCCCCTCCCAAGCTAGTTTCCTTCATCTGATAGAACAAAGTTCATGTATTTTTGAAGGTTTTAGAGGTATCTGCCGAAGACAACATGAAATCTTCAAGGGAAGTTCCTAATAATTTTTGCGCATGTAGCCCTTGGTGCATTTTGTACAGTAATTCCCCTCCCAAACTAGTTTCCTTAATTTAATAGAACAAAGTTTACATTGAATGACGCCACAGAATGACGTCATTGAGTGACGTCACAGAATGAAGTCATTGAACGACGTCCCAAACAGAATAACGTCATTGAATGAAGTGACACATTGACGTCACAGAATGACGTCTCAAAATGTCGTCACAGAATGACGTCATTGAATGACGTCACGGAATGACGTCATTCATTGACGTCACAGAACGACGATATGATAGAACAAAGTTCAGGTATTTTTGAAGGTTTTAGAGGTATCTGGGGAAGACATCATGAAATCTTCACGGGAAGTTCTAATAATTTTTGCGCAAGTAGCCCTTGGTCCATTTCATACAGTAATTCCACTCCCAAACTAGTTTCCTTAATTTGATAGAACTAAGTTCACAGAATGACCCCTCAAATTCTCGTCACAGAATGACGTTATTGAATGACGTCATTGAGTGACGTCACAGAATGAAGTCATTGAACGACGTCCCAAACAGAATAACGTCATTGAATGAAGTGACACATTGACGTCACAGAATGACGTCTCAAAATGTCGTCACAGAATGACGTCATTGAATGACGTCACGGAATGACGTCATTCATTGACGTCACAGAACGACGATATGATAGAACAAAGTTCAGGTATTTTTGAAGGTTTTAGAGGTATCTGGGGAAGACATCATGAAATCTTCACGGGAAGTTCTAATAATTTTTGCGCAAGTAGCCCTTGGTCCATTTCATACAGTAATTCCACTCCCAAACTAGTTTCCTTAATTTGATAGAACTAAGTTCACAGAATGACCCCTCAAATTCTCGTCACAGAATGACGTTATTGAATGACGTCATTGAGTGACGTCACAGAATGAAGTCATTGAACGACGTCCCAAACAGAATAACGTCATTGAATGAAGTGACACATTGACGTCACAGAATGACGTCATTGATTGACTTCACAGAATCACGTTACAGAACGACGATATGATAGAAAAAAGGTCAGGTATTTTCGAAGGTTTTAGAGGTATCTGGGGAAGACATCATGAAATCTTCACGGGAAGTTCCTAATAATTTTTGCGCATGTACCCCTTGGTCCATTTCGTACAGTAATTCCACTCCCAAACTAGTTTCCTTAATTTGATAGAACAAAGTTCACAGAATGACGTCTCAAAATGTCGTCACAGAATGACGTCATTGAATGACGTCACAGAATGACGTCATTGAGTGACGTCACAGAATGAAGTCATTGAACGACGTCACAAACAGAATAACGTCATTGAATGAAGTGACACATTGACGTCACAGAATGACGTCTCAAAATGTCGTCACAGAATAACGTCATTGAATGACGTCACGGAAAGACGTCATTCATTGACATCACAGAATGACGTTACAGAACGACGATATGATAGAACAAAGTTCAGGTATTTTTGAAGGTTTTAGAGGTATCTGGGGAAGACATCATGAAATCTTCACAGGAAGTTCCTAATAATTTTTACGCATGTAGCCCTTGGTCCATTTCGTACAGTAATTCCCCTCCCAAACTAGTTTCCTTAATTTGATAGAACAGAGTTCACAGAAGGACCTCTCAATATGTCGTCACAGAATGACGTCATCGAATGACGTCACAGAATAACGTCATTGAGTGACTTCACTGAATGAAGTCAATGAACGACGTTCCAAACAGAATAACGTCATTGAATGAAGTGACACATTGACGTCACAGAGTCACGTTACAGAGCGACGATATGATAGGACATAGCTCAGGTATTTTTGAAGGTTTCAGAGCTATCTGAGAAAGACGTCATGAAATCTTCACGGGAAGTTACTGATAATTCTTGCGCATGGAGCCCTTAGTCCATTTCTTACAGTAATTCCCCTCCCAAACTAGTTTCCTTAATTTGATAGAACAAATTTCACAGAATGACGTCACAAAATGTCGTCACAGAATCACGTCATTGAATGACGTCATTGAGTGACGTCACAGAATGAAGTCATTGAACGACGTCCTAAACAGAATAACGTCATTGAATGAAGTGACACATTGACGTCACAGAATGACGTCTCAAAATGTTACAGAATGGCGTCATTTATTGACGTCACAGAACGACGTTAAAGAACGACGATATGATAGAACAAAGTTCAGGTATTTTTGAAGGTTTTAGAGGTATCTAAACCTTCAAAAATACCTGAACTTTGTTCCATCATATCGTCGTTCTGTAACGTCATTCTGTGATGTCAATGAATAGCGTCATTCCGTGACGTCATTCTGTGACGACATTTTGAGACGTCATTCTGTGACGTCAATATGTCACTTCATTCTGTGACGTCACTCAATGACGTCATTCTGTGACGTCATTCAATGACGTCATTCTGTGACGTCACTCAATGACGTCATTCTGTGACGTCATTCAATGACGTCATTCTGTGACGTCATTCAATGACGTCATTCTGTGACGACATTTTGAGACGTCATTCTGTAAACTTTGTTCTATTAAATTAAGGAAACTAGTTTGGGAGGGGAAATACTGTATAAAATGGACCAAGGGCTACATGCGCAAAAATTATTAGAAAATTCCCGTGAAGATTTCATGATGTCTTCCCCAGATACCTCTTAAACCTTCCAAAATACATGAACTTTGTTCTATCAAATGAAGGAAACTAGTTTGGGAGGGGAATTACTGTACGAAATGGACTAAGGGCTCCATGCGCAAAAATTATTAGGAACTTCCCGTGAAGATTTCATGATGTCTTCCCCAGATACCTCTAAAACCTTCAAAAATACCTCAAAAACAGGTTTTAGAGGTATCTGGGGAAGACATCATGAAATCGTCACGGGAAGTTCCTAATAATTTTTGCGCATGTAGCCCTTGGTCCATTTCGTACAGTAATTCCCCTCCCAAACTAGTTTCCTTAATTTGATAGAACAAAGTTCAGGAATTTTTGAAGGTTTTAGAGGTATCTGGGGAAGACATAATGAAATCTTCATGGGAAATTCCTAATAATTTTTGCGCATGTAGCCCTTGGTCCATTTCGTAAAATTAAATCCCCTCCCTGTTGAAATATTATCATAGAGTCACTAGACTATAAATACTTTACACATATGTACTTTGCATTTTGTACTTCTACTCTTTTATTATCAATAAATAGTTAGTTCACTCTGTAAAACCAAAAAGCAAACATCTTCTTAATTATCCTCTGCTAATAGGTTATGGGCTACCTGTTAGAACTCGATGTAGCTATAGCAGTCTGCCAGCTCCTGTTCTACTTAGAAGGGAGATTGAAAATTGGACTTTGGGTTGTATTTGAATTTGGTGGATTTGGATTTGCTTGGATTTGGAATTGGTTTTTGGATTTGTATTTGGAATTGATTTGTATTTGGAATTGATTTGTATTTGGAATTGATTTTGGATTTGGATCGAATCAAAATTATATACACTAGACGTGTTGTTGGTTCTAAGTACATTTATTGAATGATAAATTTCTTCTAAAAAACCTGGCTTTTATACAAAATTATTTGTTGGCAAAGAAAACATGATTCATTTTAAGTTAAACGCATTCTATGTTTTAACATTCTCCCACCTTTTTATGTACATAAAAAGAAAATTATTTTGGTGGGTGATAAGGAAAAATTTTTACACTCTTTGTTGATTTGGGTATTCTTGCTTTCGTACACTCGATTGCTCTCTTTTTTGCTTCTTCTCCCTCATCCGGATTCATCTTTCTTGGTCTTGGCAAAATTTTGAATTGCTTTGGAGGACTCTTAATTGATGAAATCGGTTTCATCGGAGGCATTTTTTCACGTATATACTTCAAGACTGTATCACATGTGGTTGTTAATTGGTCATCATCTTCTGTTTCTGCTGTCATTTTCTTGTAGATGCAATCAACTAATGGCCATTGTTTTGCCTTCTTTCCGAAAGTTTGATGGAACCAACACACAATTATTGCTGATTCGTCTTTAACTTCTGTCTTCTTGTTTTTTGGTTCTTCAAATGTCTCCAGGCGTTTATTTATTTCGTCAATCTTGATTTCCAAGCGTTTGGCCCAGGGAGGTGTATGTGCCATTTTAAAAGGGGTAACCGATTTCTAAACTGAATGCTTTGAAGTTAATTTGTAGAATGATTGCTCTGATTATAAATCTATACTAAATTGGAAATAAAGTTTACTATGATTAAGATTAACTGAAACGAATTGGTGTCTTAAGTTTGCGGCCATATTTTGAAACTGTTTTCAATTTTCGTTCTCCTTCTTGTGAATCTTCTATTTTCCGTTTGTGCCGTCTTCTTTGTGGTACTTTTGCTGACTCTTGTACCATTATATCTTTCACCTTCTTCAAGTCGTCCTTTATTTTGGAATTGACCATAATTTGCTCCTTGTTACTATCAATTTCCATAGGAATTAATCGCTGCAGAGGCCTTGTAAGTTCACCTTTCCCTGTCTTCACCCTTGCTACTCTGACTACTCCATCTTTTCCTTTTATCAATTCCATAATTCGCGCCATAGGCCAATCCAACCTTTTCTTGTCTTCGCTAGTGATTAACACGACTTCTCCCACCTGGAATTGGTAATTCTTTTTTTCATCCATTCGTTGAACCAGTTGACCCAAATATTCACTACGAAAGGGCATTCTTAATTCTTCTTTTAATTGATTAAGGTGTCTTAATTTTTCTCGTAGACCCTTGCCGTCTATTTGCTTAATCTCTGGATAATTTGAATTTTCAATATCTCTTATAAATGCTGCAGGTGTTAATGGAATTAGATCTTCTGGATCGTCTGACACATATGTGAGCGGTCTTCCATTCATTAATGACTCCACAAAACAAATTGACGTGTCTAGTTCGGTTTTTGTTAATTTGTTATGTCCCAATATTTTTCGCAGGAAGTTCTTCATTATCCGTATTAAGCGTTCCCAGAATCCTCCCCACCATGGGGAGGCTGGAGGATTGAAAATCCAAGTTATGCGATCCATACATGTATTCTTCTGAACCTTCCTCCAATCAATTTTATCAAAAAGTTTCGCTGTTGCTTCAAAGTTTGATCCACAATCTGTATATACTATTGATGGTCTACCACTCCGGTAAATGAATCGCCCCAATGCCAAAATAAATTCTTCAGTATTTATTTTCGATACTACTTCCAAATGTACGGCTCTTATCACTGCACAGGTGAAAATAACGATCCACTGTTTTTCGTTATTTTTTAAATACAATGGACCAGCCAGATCTATCCCAGTAACTTCAAATACTTTAGCATTTTTTACCCGATTCTCTGGAAGTGGAGCTGCTGGAACACTTGCTGGTAACTTATGGAATCTGATACATGTTGGACATTTATTCACAGTTCTTTTGATGGCCTTTTTGACGTGAATGATCCAAAATTTCTCACGTAACGCATTGGCAAGAAAATTTCCTTGCGCATGGCCCAATCTAACATGCTCTTCCCTTATTAATTTTTCAACATCTGGATGGACGCAAGGTAGTAAGAATGGTTTCTTGAATCTTCCGGTATCTTGTCGATATGTTAATTTTGTGACTACCTGATAAATGTTGTCTTCATTTTTGACTACTCTTAAGCCAGCTATTTGATTTGTGTGTGATGGGAACACTTGTCTTTGAATCATTTTTACCAACGTGACTTCAGCTTCGTTGATCTCGGTCATTGTTAGAATTCCTATACGTCGTTCAACTCTCCGTTTCTTAGCCAAACAATTGTAGGCAAATCTTTTCAAAAGTACCAGAATTCGGAGATTCGATAGATGTAAACCCTTTCTTGAATACCAAGGTTCTTCGATAATAGATGTTACTTTTAATATATTGCTTGACACTGCTGATTTCCTTTTTTCCGTATTCACCAATTCTTCATCAACACATGGTTGACTATTTGGCCATTCATTTGGTGGATGTTTTAACCATTCAGGACCCTCCCACCAATTTGATTGCAGAAGTTCTTTTGGCGAACATCCTCTTGATGGAAAGTCCGCTGGATTCATTTTTCCTGGTATGTGACGCCATTTATCTGCTGCATTTAATTCCACAATTTCTCGTACTCTGTTACCAACAAATGTTCCCCACTCATCATTTCGTTGAATCCATGCAATGGCGGTTGTTGAATCACTCCAATAAAAGTCTTTCAGTTCCCGATTAAAAGCTTTCTTTATGGATTCGCTGAGTCTGGTTCCAATGGTACAAGCCATTAACTCTATTCTTGGAATAGTTATTTTGTGTATGGGTGTTATTCTAGATTTGGCTTGTACGAGTTGAATAGAAACATTACTGGATGATTTAATTCTTAAAAAAGCTATCGCTGCATACGCTATTTGGCTAGCATCACAAAATATATGTAATTCTTCCGTTGAACTTGTATCTAAATAATTAGGTCCTCTCATATTACGTGGAATTTCGATTTCTTGGAGGTGGTTTGATTCTTTCGCCCATTTCTCAAACTCCTTTCTTGTAGTTGTATTAAGTTCTTCATCCCAACTGATTTTTTTCTTCCAAGTTGCTTGTAACATTAATTTAGGATAAATCATGGCTGGAGATAAAAAACCCATTGGATCGAATGTCTGGTTAATAGTTGCCAGTAATGTTCTTTTTGATAACTTTTCTGGTATTGTGGGAACTGAAGTGCATGACAAGGTATCCGATTTCTTATTCCATCGCATTCCTAATACTGACGAATAGGTGTTCTCAATGTGTTCTTCTTGATTCATGTCCGTATTTTCCCATTCTCGCAATTCCATATTTGCTTTGGCCATTAATTTAGTAGATTTCGTTTTAAAATTAATTAATTCTTGTTGAGAGTGAACTGCTGTGATACTGTTGTCTACGTAAAGAGATTTTTTTAATTTGTCTGCTATGTCTCTTTCTTCTGGTGAAACTTTTGATAGATGATGCTCAATAATTGCTCCCAAAATAAATGGACTACATTTTAAGCCGAAGACCACTCTCTTGTGTTTATATATTTTTAGTTTTTGGTTTGACTTGTCCTCCCACCATAAAAACAATAAAAACTTCTGATCTTGTTCTTCAATAAATATCATCTGGAACGCCTTTCTGATGTCCGAAATTACTCCAATTAGTCCATCTCGAAATTGCATCATTACGGCTGGAATCAGTTCAATTAGATTTGGACCTTTTTCTAAGCATTCGTTCAATGAGGGTGATCTACCAACTTTACATGAAGCATCGAAAACTGGTCGGACTGGAGTAGTTTTGCTTTCTAATTTGTAAACTGGATGGTGAGGTATAAAATGACAATCTTGCATATCCACATCTTTTATTTCCTCTATGATTCCTTCTTGTTCCCACTGATTGAATAGGTTGTCATATGTATTATACATGTCATTTTTATGCAGCTTCTTTGTAGCGTTTATCAATCTTTTTTCAGCAATCTTGAAATTATTTTGAATATTTTGAACTCCTTCTACCCACGGTAAATTTACGTGATACTTTTCATTGTTATAAATAATCTTCTTGATAAATTCTTTTTTTATTTGACGATTCTTTTCTTCTTTAGTCTTGCTTTCTACTGGATCGCGAATGCCAATGGTTTCCATATCCCATAGTTGAATAATATCCGACTCGTTGACTGAAGAAATCGTATACTCTAGTCTTGAATTCGTTTCTATTTCTTTTGGTAATGGACCCAGTACCGTCCAACCAAATATAGTTTCGACTGCTTTTAATCCACATTTTAATGAGACCGATTCGTCGGTTGCTATTTTTGGTAGTAAATCTGCACCAATAAGAATATCAATATCCTCTATTGACGATTGATCCAGTTTGACATCTATTCCCATAGCTTTTAATTCATCCATCCATGGACCTGATGGGAGCTTATCAATTTTTCCCGTAATGGTGTCCTTATTCGCAAGTTCCAACTTGCAAAGTTTTCCTTTGCCATCCATCAGCTGGACCTCATATATTGAGCGTTCTTCGATATCTGTGATGACTCCACCAAATAATGTGTTTCTTTCGAAAAATTTTCCTAATGTTTTCCCATTAATCAATTTTGCTAATTTTGTGGACACATAACTTCGTTGACTTCCGTCATCAAAGAAAATCCGAGCTTTAATAAACCCACTTTTTGTTTTTACCGATATTAGTAATGTCTTGAGGATAACAATGTTGCTTAATGTATTATTTGATCCAGTATTTGTTTTAACCACTGCCTTTCCTTGCAATTTGTCAGCTCTATTCTCTGATGCTCGACACAACAATTTATGATGCCATGTCGACGAACAATTGGAACATTGTTTGGCTATTTTACACTGGGTAAAATGGTGACGGCCTTGTAGACATCTACTACAAACTCTCCCCTTAACTCGTTCCCATCTTTGATTTAAAGGTATCTTTATAGCATTTCGACAGTCTGTAGATAGATGTTGTTTCCCACAGAAAACACATTCCATTTTAGATTCGTTAACATATAAGGCTGCTGCTGTTGGAACTGAAGACTCCTTTTTTCTCGAATTAGTGTTGTTGTTTAATCCGGTCTTTACTAAGATTCTTTGCTCCTCTCGTTCCACTTCCTGACGCAAAAATTCCATTAAGTAATCTAATTCACTTTTCGGGGGCGTTTCTGCAGAACCGTCCTTCTCATATATTGGTGATCTTTGCCATGCTACCAAAATGTCCTCAGATAGACTTGCTTCTACCATCGGGTACAAGAATAAAGAAGACTGTTCCACTGTGATTTTTAAGGATTCCAACGATCGAATGTGGCAGACTAATTTATCGTAGATACTAGCGATATTGTTCTTTGAATTCATACTGTCCAATCCCATTCTGAATAGTTCTCGAATGTAAACCTGTGTTAACAGCTTCTTTCTGCCGAATCTTTCTTGCAATGCCGCTATAACTTTTGGATAATTTTCTGCTGTTGCTGGAAAACCCTTTACAATTTCTGCTGCTTTCGTATTTGCTTCCATTGATTGAATTAAATATTGAAACTTATCAGTAACATGCAATTCCTCATCTTCATGAATTTTACTGAATTGAGCCCACCAACTTAGCCAATCTAGTAAATTGCCACTGAACCTTTTTAATTCGATTTTTGGAAGTTTAAACTGACGTCTTGGTTTTGAAGTGGAAGCGATAGTTGAATTTTCATCTTCAGCACGTATCGTACGTTCTATTTTTATAATTTCTTGGTCAATTCTTAACTTCGTTGTTACCATCTCTGTTATGATGTCTTCACAATGTATTGCTTCCTTCAGCTGTTCCTCTTCAGTAACATCTGGATCTCCAGACAATTCGTTGGAAATCAACGTATCAATTTCTTGAATCTTCTGCTGCAAGTCATTCAAACGTTCATATTTTGTTTTTAACATAATAACATCTTTATCCTGTAACCCTAATTCGGTATCGACTTCCTTGATACATTTCGTAATTAGGCCACGAGTTGTTGTACGTGCTCTTTTTAACTTGTCCATGTTTTCCACCGTTTTGTACTCTTAACTCCCCTTGAAGTCCACGCGGGGGCGCCAAATGTTAGAACTCGATGTAGCTATAGCAGTCTGCCAGCTCCTGTTCTACTTAGAAGGGAGATTGAAAATTGGACTTTGGGTTGTATTTGAATTTGGTGGATTTGGATTTGCTTGGATTTGGAATTGGTTTTTGGATTTGTATTTGGAATTGATTTGTATTTGGAATTGATTTTGGATTTGGATCGAATCAAAATTATATACTAGACGTGTTGTTGGTTCTAAGTACATTTATTGAATGATAAATTTCTTCTAAAAAACCTGGCTTTTATACAAAATTATTTGTTGGCAAAGAAAACATGATTCATTTTAAGTTAAACGCATTCTATGTTTTA
>WJQU01005905.1:45166-80710 GCA_029228625.1 Pseudolycoriella hygida
AGTAGGCAATATCTTGAGTCCAAAATTCAAAAAATGACCTGTTTTTTCGAACTGTGGATATTATTTCATATAAGATGGATTCCATATATTCAAAAACTTATTATTCGAAATATTCCTAAAATTTCTAATAATAAGATCCGAAGCAAAATTATATTTGAGAATAATTATTTTTTTGAAAACTCAACACTTTTTGCTCAACGCTGCCGCCGACTATCAATTTTACTTGCGCCGAAGCGAGCCGCCGAAAAAAATATTTCAGTCGATTCAAGCCGCCGCCGATGCTTCCAAAAATTTTTACAGCCGCCGCCGATCAAAAGTCGATCGGCGCCCGCCTCTACACTGAAAGTAGTATTATACAGTGTAAGTCCAGTTTGGCCAACGCCAGTGTGATGAACGAAACTTGTAAGAGCGTTCCTATGTTCGCGTAGAGAGAAATTTGTATAATTTGTTGAAACTACATACAAAATTGTTCAAAAAACGTTGTGTCCACCTAGCTAGAAAACTAAATGTTTTTCTCAGATATGTTGCCACTAATGTGATACATATTTGTAAAACTTGGTAGGCAAACTACTGTTCCACTGCATGTACTACTAACATATAGGTCAAATTTTTATCGTCAGCAATTATATTGATACATAATACCCAAAAAAGTACCAAGTTGCGGCTTCACCACGAAATTAAAAACACATTTTAAAAAAAAATATGTGAAAAACGAATGCTAAACCAAAGTTAAGTAGAAAAAGCGTCAGAATATACGAACTCTCAACTGTTTCTTGTTTTTTTCTCTCAAATGAAAAATTTTCTCTTACTTCGCTACATTATTTCTCTTCTCTTAACCATTTTCGTTTATAAATGCTAGTCCACCCGTTTTCAACCCCTTCACCATCATATACACACATCCATGCAATATTATATACACCAAACAACACACATCCAAACAATGTTTCGGATTCCCCATTTCAGTTTTGTTCTATGAAATTTACAATTTTGTTTCAGTCGAACCATTCCTCGTAATAGTCGTATATCGACAGATCGTTCATAAAAGTAAATTTCTACGTTGAAAGGAACATTGTTTTCGGTACATACGGGAGCAAATTTTTGTTACTTTTCATTTGGTATTTATTTCGCAGTGCGCTAAACGTAGTGAATATCCTTTATCGATATTTTTAGTTATATTTTTCCTTCATTTGGTCCCGATTTAGTATTGAACGTTCTCAATAATAAAATTGTTGTCGGTGGTGCAACGTAACTTGTATAAAAGAACAATCGAAATAGATACCGCGTGTCATAAATAATTGTGATTTTATTCACGGTTTCATTTCCGGAATTAATAAAGAGACTCTGTCGTTAAATATCTATTGAAATGAATTTTTTTAATTAATTATTTATTTTATTTATTTCTATTTTCGTAACGGTTTTATACGATGGCAATTTTATGCATACGTTTTGGTATAAGAAAGGTCCTGTTTTATCAATTTCTTTCCGTGTGTTGATGTATAATGCTATACATACGTGCTACATACACACATGTTCTGTAGAACGAAACGAATATTTGTGAAGATTATCTGCAATGCAACATTTGTGTGGATAGAAAACTTTAATAATTTAAAATACACCGAAAATGAAAATGGGAAAAATTGAGCGTGAAATATAAAAAAGAAATATTCAAAAGACAAAGGAAGACTTTCTCTGCGAATCAAAAAAGGAACCACCAAAGGAACAATTTTTTACGGAAAAATCGAACGGTGTCGGCGTGTTGTAATTTATATTCTTTCATTTTCTATGCTTTTTCCGTTGTTTTTTGTGTGTATTAATATGATATGAAAAAAGGGTGAAATGATATGAAACGTGGGAAGGCTATTTTAATAAAGTCGTGCCTTCTTTTATTAATTAACTTGATGTGTTTACGTGGCGCAATAGTACACAATAATTTGTCGGTTCGTTTGGAATTTAAAAATATTGTGTTTTCAACTGTTTGGTGAATGGTGTTGATGCTAAAAATTATTTAGTTTGCATATTAGAGGCTCATTGTCATTAAACGTTTTTGTTATTTGTTTAACCACTCCGCAATCACTCTACAAGTTCTGAAAAGTGACTTTACGATCCTTGTTGCATGCATACTTTATTACATATCACCTTGAGGGAAATCTGAATGGATATTTCGATCAGAAGTTCTAAGTCCATTCTTTTACTTTAATACTGACATCATTAGGTAGTTTAAGGAACGGCAACACTTTCGATGATAGATATGCAACCGTAGTATTTCGTTTTCATAACGAAACGAAACGAAAAAGTTAAATGGCATCAATAACGTTTTCCTTTAAAGTTGATATTATCGTCGACAGTGCTGACGTTGCGGATTTTATTTGACCGGCACAATTGACTCGATACTGGCTCTTATGACCTTAAACTTCTAAAATTTTCACCAGTTCTTAGGTATTTTACAACAATTTTTTTCTCAAGACAAGAGTCTAAACGACGAAAAGATAATTTTTTTTCTCTTTGAAGAACCTGCTAGGTTCCTACCAATTCGAAAATAAAAAAATAATGTTGAAATTGTATGCTAAGAATGCATAGAAAAACCTTCTCATAATAATGCGTTTCATTGATTTTTTTTAATTTGACATTTATTGATCGTTGCTGCCGTAATATTATGGCGTGAAATATAAAATTATACGAAAAAAAAATACCACACTTTGTATGAAGCTTTCAATGAGGACTGCAGGCTTGTGCAATATAAATATTTTTGTTAAAAAAACATAAAACTTTTTTCAATTTTTACATTTTCTTTCTACTGGACTAAATTTTTACTCACAAAGCTATTGTCCATTATAGTTATAAAGGAGACAAAAATTTTCACAACCACTGAAATAAAGTACAATATTGATTCTAGGCAAATAAAACCGAACTTTTTGAACTCCATTGATAAAGAAAAGTCCAACAATCGAAGGAAATTTTTTTTTTCAAAATTGAAGATTCGCACATCTCGTTTAGATTCTAATGTAACTTCTCACTCTCATCATTTGTTAGTTAACGTTTCCTAATATATTGTATTACACACAAAATTTAGATCTACAGATGTAAACTGGGTCATCCTACAAAAGTTGCGGAAAGCTAAACTTTTCCTTATCATTTTTGCTACTCCGTAAAGTCCATCATAATTGATGATTGTTTTATTAATGAAGGAAAATTTATTAACATAACAAGGGATGAAAGTTGACAAGTCCAATTTGAGTATGATTTTTGTTGATCCGAGAGAAAGTTGAGGTCAATAATCACACGAAAACGTGACTTTTTAGTTTATAACGAGTTATGTAGCGTAAAACCATTTTAATATTCCTCCGAAGGGTTGATGATGAGTTCTTTCGAGCCAAGGGAATGCAAAATCAGGAAAATATAGTTTTTTTTCTTCGTAAATGTAAGAACGATGCAATACAAGAAAAATTTTTTGGTAAACCAGTCGTCTACGGCTCGTACAGGCAAGAATGGCACTATTTCGTTTACAAAGTTTTTTTTTACGAAAGCTCACTGTACCCAGAAGTGAGGACACTATTCTTCTAGAAGATAGTTGTACACAACTGGCCTTCACAATTCACACCCGGAATAAAATTTCCAACTTTCTCGCACTAGATGCACAAACTTTAATTTTAAACTGCTGTCATGTCGTATGTATGAAATGACAAAGTCGTAAAATTTTAGATAAGCGAAGTGCATTCTATTGCATTAACAATTTTTTAATTTTGATTGTGATAACATGAAAATATAACAACGTTCTCACAACAAAATATTTTTTTTTATCTTTTGCATCGCAGCACTTAAAAATTCGTTTTGTTAACCTATTTACTGGCGAATTCGATTTTTTCAAACTTTCTCATCACAGATATCTGTTCGTTACCGAACGTAGAAACGTGTAATCAAATTTTCAAACGAAAACCAATTCGGAAACATTTTCATAAAATTTCCAGCAAAAGAAAATCAATTCGTATCACTAGCAATGAAGCGTTCTCGAAAAAAATTTTGGCGTTTGCTTAGTTCTTTGGTTTTTAGTTTGTCAAGTATAACTCTTAAGAGTTTAATTTTCGGAATGCAATTTGACGTTTGTGAAAAATAGTATATTACAATATGGCTTGGACATTTTTATTTTGACGAGTGGGGAGTGGGACCACACGAGTTCTAAATGCAACCGTGTTTAGTAGTTATTTATGAAACTGAGTGCAAAGTTCTTTCTTAGGCTCTAGGCTAAATGTGTCATAGAACACATTGTGAGTCTCGCTACGCTCGTATGATAAATTTACATCTCTTGACAAACATTTTTCCTTTTCGCAACTTGTTGCATAATTAACTATAGTGCAACTGACTGTCATACAGCAGAACTATCGATGCCTCTGTTGCATAAAACATTGTATGCAACTCGGTGCAAAATACCTTATCAGGTACACGATGTATATTACGACATTAGATGTGAGAAGGCGCGTTCGGCAACACATGGTGTGCGTTTTACTACCAACATACGTAACGTGTATCAAACAATGTTTTTTGCAATTCACCGACACCACTTGCGAAAATTTGTCGAAATTTCAATTATTTTTTCGAACTAGTGCGTAAGAACACCTTTTACGCACTAGCACGAAAAATTTTTACCTCGAGTAACTTTGTAGTACTGTTGTACTTTGTAGTTCTGTTGAAAATCTTTGATGCTCTTTGTACACAAAATTATGCATGACCCACAGACAGCAAATAGTAATTTTCCTACCTAGTTTTGTAACTAAGGTTTTTTCAGCATTAATCCTAAATAGTGTTCGCACGAGCCAGAGGCGAGTGTGGACACTATTTAGGACGTGTGCTGAAAAATCTATTTACAAAACGAGGTAGGAACAACGTTTTCTGCAATTTAATGCCGAAATAGACAAAACCAAACAATACAATTTCTATTTCGATCACAATTTCCTTTTCATTGCATTTTTAATGTCAATTAAAATTGAGTGCTGAAAAACTTTTTCGCACTCAAATTTGAGTGCTGAAAAACTTTTCCGCACTCAAATTTGAGTGCTGAAAAACTTTTCATTTTCCGCACTAAAATTTGAATGCTGAAGAACTTTTCCGCACTCAAATTTGAGTGCTGAAAAACTTTTCCATACTCACTCAAATCTGAGTGCGGAAAAGTTGACCTTTTCCGCACTCAAAGCAGTATTGAAAATTGTCGTATTTCGACATTGAACTGCAGAAAACATATTTCGGATCTCGGTGGAGTCAACAAGGTCCTCGGCTGCGCCTTGGACCATTTGCTCCACCTCGTTCCAAAATATTTTTTGGCCGTCATAGGACCACAAAATACAATTGTCGTACTAATGCGAAAAATGACCTCATGCGACACCGAGGTGACGTACGAAAAAGCGAGTTTTTTGGCGGTGAATTGCAAAAATAACTATTTTATAACTCAGAGCAAGCAATTACAGATGAGCGGGTTGCCCGAAACTTCGAAAAACCCGACCCGAACCCGAACCCGAATTGTTTTTGTCGGGTTCATGGGTTTTGAGTTTCGAAAATTTTAATCGGGTCGGGCTCGGTCCGGGCCGGGTCTGGAAACAGTTCGGGTTTCGAAAAATTTGATCGGGTCGGATTGTTGTGTCATTTTATTCGGGTCCCGATCCTTTATTGACTTTTTATATTTTACAAAACTCGTCTAAGTTTTATCATCTTACATAACACGAATTTAGTTTTAGTCTAAGGTACGTGAAGAATGCAGACGTCGGGCCTTGAAATAAATTTTGTTTCGAAGTAATTTGGGTTGTGAGTTTCGAAAAACTTGAGTGTCTGGTTCGGTCCGGGTCGGGTCGGGTTTTCTAACAGATTCGGGTTTCGGGTTTGGAAAAGTTTTATCGGGTCGTGTTCGGTCCGGGTCGGGTCGGGTCTCGATCGTGGTGTGTTGTAGAGAAAATTGAGGGAAATATTTTTGTCTATGGAAGTATGTGTCCGAGGCATTTCCTCGGTCCTAAGGTTTTTTCTTATGTTGTAGGCGAACATTTTTGTCTATTTGGGGATCAATTTTGTGCTTTCGGAAGTGTTTTTTTACACCATTGCTTCGGATGGGTTTTTCAATATTGCCCTATCGGCAACTTCCAATACAATTTAAAGTGGACGCAATTTCATATACCGAAAAGTTAAGGCAATATTTGATTAAATGCGTTCGAGTCTTTTCGTAGCATCAACTCTGTTTGCCACATCTATTTTGGTATGTACGGGTCCCTTGCATATGTTCATAAATACATCGGCGCACTATAGGGTGACTATGTGAAATTCACCAAATTGATAATTTGGTTCGTTAAAAAACTGTCATCAAATTAAAATTGTACGGGTCCTTTGATCTATTTTGAGTTTTGATCTTTTTTCTAAATAGTTTCATTTTACAGAAACTGCAATTGTAATTTTGTGTGCAAGACTTGTCTTCAGAGACAAAAGTTTGTATTTGCTACATGTACTATCGTATATTCATACATGAATAACATCGATTGTTTGTGATTGCCCACACTTAATACTTGGTAAATGGTATCTTTGATAGTACGTATCATAGAAATCAACAAACTAACATTTATGGTTTTCCGATAGTTTCCGGTAGTGTTTGTGACTAGTTCCTGTTTTCTATTTCAAAATAATGAACGTTTGTTGTGCTGCAGTGAGTGGAATTTATGAATGACAAACGTTTCTCATTTTGAATATATAATTGTTTTGGTTTTTTGAAGAGCAGTCGTGGTTTCTACATTCATTGTGCGTCCACCGCTCGTTACGTAAATGAAAAGATTTCTTCTTGCTACATTCTCTTGACAGTGCCTCTACTAATGTTAGATCCGTTGTAAATCCCGAGATAGAACAAAAATCGACTGAAGAATCGAACAGTTTGAATTACTTTACTGTTTTTGTGTTCCTTTCAAATGACCCAAAGAGAAAATTTAATTTAATTTGCCCGAGAACAAATCTGCATATTAAAAGTTTACGAGCGCTCAATGTTTCAAGCTTCTTAACAAGCCATAAGCTCCTTAGGTTCATTTTTACACGATGCTCCCAATAACGATAAAAGAAGGCTTGAAAATTTCCATTTTTCCCCACTCACGTTAATACTAAACTCAGTCCGAGCTATCCATATACAGCCAGAAATTTATAGGTCTTGATAGTTACGATTACAAGTCTCTAGAGTAATAACTTTTCTCCAAATCCTTAAAATTAAAATTACTTATGGCGGTGCCTTCTATCGTTCTTAATATTCTAACATTGGTGTCAGTTATTGGCGAACAACGTTGTTCACAAGTCTTAATAAATTCTCACATTTTCCGATGTTTTGTAAAGTTTTTGTCTTGCAAATTTAATCTTATTTTAATATATTCATAAGTATATGACGGCGTTTCATATATTTATATTACGCGAAAAGGTTGCCAGAGTAAATTATCAAAATTGAAGGCACCGTATAGTGTGTATGCTATGCCATAAAAAATTCTAATTTATTCATCTGATACAAAATTATGAAAACTGAGAGGTTTTCCCAAGACCCTTTAGTATAACATACAATCAAAAGTGCCATCGAAATTCAAGAGATGTGTTTAGACACTTATGCCAATATCTACTACAGTTTACGTGTTGTGTGTTGTGAAGATTTATGTATGAATAGACCATGCAAACAATACAAGCTTTCAACTTATAAACTTAAAGATTCTTCATGGTGAAACGGTACTTATTTGAAAATACGTCACTAATATTGATGATAGATAAATAGTGTTGTATGTATGTAGAATTGAAATACCCATACGGAGCGGGAAGAACTCTTTATTATTTGAACAAATATTTGATATAACTAAACTACGTTGATTTGACTTAATTAATCTGATTAGGAAAAGCCTGAATTTTTTATATTCATTAATTTCATTGAGTTAAATAGCGTACCAAAAAAATCAATTACGCCAGACAAGTTATTCAGGACAATTTTAATATACAAAAAATAAACGCTGAGGTGGTTGACGAAAGTTTTTGACACACCCCAATTTTGGCTCATTCATTCATTTCTGTGCGATTTAAACGCTAATTTGATAAGGACTGCAAATTGCCGTCTCTTTGCATCCTGCATTGAATCTCTGGACCCTGGACATAACAATAATCTGCCTTAACAACCCATGGAGGGTTGGGCTAGATCACCATTTACTAGTTTCGCAGTTTTTTTTATGGTTCTACTTTTTGAGATCCTTTCATTCTCGGAAAGTTTTTTTACTGTTCCAGTGAAAAACTGTGCGACTAACCCAGTACCATCTACTGCCGTAGGAACGGCTACCCATTAAAAAAAAAGCAATGATATATACTAGGAACGAAGGATTCGAAAACCGGTACCCCCCAACAATTCCTTACACCGGTAAGCCACACTTCACATGACTTGAACCAATTCGAACAAATCCGTCTGCGATTGAGTTTCGAACCAACGCACTTACAACTCAATATTGTAGTAGCAAGCAGACTACGTACCCTCCTCTTAACACACCGCTAAATTCATATTAAGCAATGGTTACCATCGCTGGACCAGAAGCTAAAAGGATAGTCTTAAATCGGCTAAACAGCCGGGTCATCACTGCAGCTTCTCATGTTAAGAACATGTTAGGTTTTTTAGTTATTTTTTAAAAATCCGAAATAAAAATTTTTGACGTAACAACCCCCGCGTTTGGTCCCGGGACAAATCACTCGTGAAGCAAACGCTCTTCAAACTACCTTACGCGATCCTTACATACATGAATGAATTGTTGTATTGGGTTGTATTGCATATTGTATTAATGTTGATACTTACACCATCTGTGGTATATGATAACAAATTATACAAAATGTACAACAGATAGTGAAGAGGAAAGCAGCAAGAGGTAATATGACGATATGTTATCATAACAGATCCATTACATTTATATTAGAGAGTATGGGATGGAGACATATAGAGAAAAACGTAAAACTTATGCGTATAAAATTTTTTTGTAAAAGTCACCAAAAAGAGTCAGAAATATCAAAAATCGAGTTTTTACGAAAAATGTTTCTACGCATAAGCCCAGATAACAATTGACCCCACGAAATGTACATAAAGTGCCATCGGAAAATGTGCTGATCCCATTTAATGTGCTCCAGTTCCAGGACATTTAATGTATATTAATAATCGCCCTTACCGTTACATCTTTTCTTTGGAATGTGAAGTGCATTTAATGTACATTAAATGTGAATTACATGTACTTTTAATGTACATTTAAAACACTTTGAATACACAACTAATGTACCTTTAATGTACTTTTTAGTGTGAATTACTAGCACATTTCATGTACATACAATGTTATGTAAGAAAAGAAAGGAAAATTTAATTTAGTTTTCCGACTTTTCTATTTCGGTTTTTCTTATTCTGATCATCGCTACGTCCTCCATCTACATTTTTTTATGCCAAGCTCTCATTTTTTCATTAGAAAAATTTCCGCCATTTGCGAGGCTTGAACCCAAGACGCTCGGGATTATGAGTCGGCTGCTTTATCAATTGTGCCACCGGATACTTATGTGTTGGTGTGTTAAATTTGTATAAAGTGTTAAATTATAGAAAGTACATTAAATGTACTTTTTTTGTACTGAGAGAAAACGTTTCGGAAGATATGCTAGTAAATGAAAATTAAACAAACTCCACAGAGTGTTATTTAAATTTATTTGATCGAACACACTGTAGCGGTTGTACATTTACAAAAACGTTTTATATCCCTGCAGACGTTGATTGCGCATTCAAATTATTGTATCATCTTCATTGTTTAATTGTTATTTGAAATTGACTTTATACATACCAATAAAAAATCTATTCCCCGTTAGCTTTTTTCATATCCATTCACTATCACACACACTATCCATTCACATAATCTAAAAATGTGCTTGTAATCTAGTGCAATAATTTCGAGCTTTAATGGCACAAAAAATGTGCCTTTTATTTACATCGAAAAATGTACTACATCGCAAGCACATTTTTGGTACATTAAATGTGATAAGAATAGTGTACACCTTATCACGCACATAAAATGTGCGAAAAATGTACTTGTGATCTAGTGCAAAAATTTTGAGTTTTAATAGCACAAAAAATGTGTCTTTTATTTACATCGAAAAATGTACTTCAGCACAAGCACATTTTTGGTACATTCAATGTGATAGAAATAGTGTACACCTTATCACGCACATAAAATATGCGAAAAATGTACTTGTATTCTAGTGCAATAATTTCGAATTTTAATAGCACAAAAAATGTGCTTTTTATGTCCATCGAAATATGTAGCACTTTACAGGCACATTTTTTGTACATTTTATGTATATATTCTCAACAACATTGAATTTCGCACATTTAATGTATATTCAGTGGGCAACCACATTAAAAAGTGTGATCTGTGTTATCTGGGAAGTTTTACGTTTTTTTCTGTATGTCTCCAGCCCAAACTCTCTAACCTTCAAAGTAGATTTTCTTCACACATTTCATATAACAAAATGTTTGGTTTTGGTGATCTACAACATTACAATATAGTAGTCATGCTTACTAAGAAAACTCGCTCATTAACTTGCTACGAAATGCATCGACTCGCCTAACGGCTCGTCAAGCAACTTAACAAGAATGAAATCTACTACTTTCTTACCCAAATATTCTCTTTTTCTGGTTACGGACCTGATACGAAGTTGAAACTTAAGAAAGTTTTTAGTTAAAAACACGATCTCGGTTGTAATCAACTGTGTTCATGGGTTGGATACATCCCTGCACAAGTCAATTTGTACCTAAAGCTCAATGTTTTTCAGATACTGCACTGACCATGTTATGCGAAAAACATAAACGTGATATATATCTTAATGTCCAATACGTTAGGGTCATAGTTGCAGTTTATGTGAATATCTAGGGCAAGTATGGTATCATCAATCATGCACACTGCATGTATTCCGAATGATAAAGTCAGACTGTTTCAACTATTCACCTCCTCTATGATTCAGTCACCAGAACATCAACAAATTGATGAAATATTCAAACACAAATGTGTTGGACTTCGCTATTAACATCGTTGCCGGTGCTTGCGTTAGTGTTGAATTTAATTTTATTTGTTGTTTTTGATGAGAATTTTATTAAAATTCGCTTTGTGTGATTAAAACAAATTAATTATGTTGGTTATGATTTACGGTTTTCTTGGCTATCAGAATTTCAATTTTGCATCGCAGCGAATGTCAACAGCAGGTACGACTTCAAATTAAAAAAATAAAAACATTATAGTTGATTCCAGACCCGCACGATCTGCTTCATGATACAAAATTTTTCAAACCATCATACTTGAAACATAGTAATTTGTCTATACAATAAATCTACGAATATTTAAAATCAACAATAGGTCCATTTTGTGGATTCGCATGAAGTTCCGCTTTAAATAGGTTTTAATAGAGGAGTCGTGCGCTGATTGAATTTTTCGAGTTTCGGCCTCATATTCCAAGTTTTTTTACATAGACTGTGGTCATTTCTATAAAATGTCAAATAAAAAAATTGCAAAAATTTCGATTGGCTGCCAATCGAAAACATTTTTTTACACCGGCTATCCAAAACACAAAATAGTCGACTGTCAATTATAATTCAAAGTCGACAATTTTTCTAATCTTAATCTTAATGTGGTTTTGATGGTTCTGGACTATTTTTGGACTTTAAATTACAACCTACAGTAGACGATTTTTTATTTTGTGTAGTCGGAATAAAATGTTGTTTCAATGACCGGCGCAGAAGATCAGAAGATCATCAAAATATCAATGTCCAGAAGATGAACTTTGAGATCTTTCAATAAAAGAATGTGCCACACAAAATATCCTCTACAAGTTCCAGTGGCTTTAAAAAGCCATTACCTATACGCGCTTCACTAATATTCTTCCTCAGTTTTCTGCGACTCATGTTTTTCATTTGACACCTTGTTGAGATTTTTTCAAAAATTTGCGAAAAAGTTTTGCTGACCTTTGTAATAATACGTTTTCGAGCAGTTATTCGCCGTGTCAGGAATCAACAAAAAGTCTAATATCGCCCGGAAAGTTTTTCGACACTACGCACATTGAAGGTTTTCTTGTTTCTGTTTGTTGTAATTTTACTACATGAAAATGTACAATGAAAAAAGAAGTTCAGGCACAGTGCCTGAACTCCTTATCTTATCGTCGTTTAGAACATTTTCATGGTGAAAAATTTCAAAAAACGTAGGTTGGGCAGCCTAGTGCCAAAAAAGTTTCTATGACAATGCTAGAGTGGAAAACGAGTACATTAGTATGCACCCCGTTCCAACTCTGCACCAGGCTGCCTACTTGAGAAGTTTAAGTAACCATAAAGAACGCAGCCTGGTGCCAAAAATCTGTTAATGTCATCAAGCCCGCAGTTACGAATATTGTACGTCACATTACGTCATACGTGTGGTCATGCGTCACCACTTGACTACAGTTATCATTTCGATTATGAAACCTTAATATTCGGGAATTCGGAATAATGCATGTCGGCAAATCTCGGAAGGAGATAGCTTGCAATTTAAATAGTGAAGAGCTGGAGCAGTTCCTGAATTCAAGTATTTAGGAACCATTTTTTCAGAGGATGACAAGTTAAGGAATTTAAGGAAATGAGGAAAATGGGAAACGCGGTGGCCAGTCAGTTGAGGTCGCACGTGTTCAACAAAAGGGAATTAAGTAGTGAAACAAAGCTAGCTTATCCATAGGTCAATTTTCAGGCTTACGATTCTGTATAATAGTGAGACTTGGGAGGACTGCGAATATATCGTGCATGGCCTGGAGATTCCTGATATGAGGGTTGTTAGGAACATAGCGGAGAGAGCAGTGGGATAATCATATTAGGAACAATGGCATTAGGGAAAATTTGGGGATTTCGTCAGTGGAAGAGGCGGCTAGGGCCTGTCGTCTGCGCTGGTTCGGGCACGTTCAAAGCATGGGTAATAACAGGCTACCGAAAAGGATCTTGGATGCACAGGTCCCGGGTGTTAGACCAAGGAGAAGGTTTATAGATTCAAACATAACCAAAGACACGTACGTATCAAAATAAATGTGGCAAACAATAGATGTTGCAAAAAGACTCGAACGAATCTAAATATGGAAATGAGCAAACGGTCCAAAGTTTTGTGCTTCTCAAATCCGAAGATCCGTAGAAATTACCCAATGTCAAAAGCTGTACCGAAGTACGTCTGAAACCATTGATTTTGATGACCAAAATGTTCTACCCTGCACCATATCACAAAGAGGACCAACGTGATTTCTCTAAGAAATTCTGAAACTATTTTCTTTAAAATGTAATTCTCACAAAGTTTGCCGAAGCAAATTTCTAACTGCCATAGTTCATCCCTCCTAATTCTAGAAGTGGCCATATTCCAGCATTGGGTCATTTTACCTTAAAGCCCTGAAACACTGACCTGATTTCCACAAAATTTTTTTTTTAGTTTTCTGAGATTAATTTGACACCAAAATGAAAAATCTCCATACGCCGAGATATTTGTGAAAACGTTTCATCGACGCTCGAAAACCTATGTCCAACATCCACTTCATGGGAGGCATGTACCTTTCAGGGAAAAGAAAGTTTGCGGTGATCGGTTGAGCCCTCTCCCCTTTGGAAAAAACAGTGGGGACGGATGAACGGACATTTTTTTGATTGCTGATTCGTCATCACCAGAAGTGAACGTATCCCCTCACCTCCCAGCTCAATCTACCCAACGCTAGAATAAAGTTGTTTGTAGTAAACATATAGGACCTTTTTACTTCGTACGGGTCCAATTAAGTCCGATTTAGAAGGTAAGTTACTTTCTCTGGGCGAACAAACCATCTCCTTGGCGGGTGATAGACGGGCATGGAGGACGATAGTTCACCATTCTATGGTTGTGGTATAAAGACCTCACACCGAAAGGTACAAATATGGTCTATAAAGTTTGTTGATGATGAGTGACAAATACGTGTAAGCTTCATAAGCGTTCGAATATAAATTTATTTGTAAAACCATTATAGGAAATAGAAGATACATAATGCATATTGGGACCGTTGAATTTGCGTTAATCTGTATGAGTATCGCTTCTATAGAATCGATTCGAGTTAACCTTAATTGGGCTTTATTTGCGATATCATTTAAATTCCACTTCTATGACTAATAGCTTATAAACCAATACTTAGCTGGTGTCTAACTGTCTATCCGTTCTGGTAATTATGTCCCTCTGTTCGATCGATATCACTACTTTTAATGTTAGTTAAGGGTCATGTGATTGAAATATTGTTTCATCTGTAGTGTAGCTTGACTTGACTGAACACAGCCCCACAAGGACATAAGACCAAACAGTCAAAAGAGAATATGTAACGCTATTTTAGGAGACTGTTCAGACATCACCACCCCTGACGTTATTTATGATACCGACCTAAAACCATTCTGTGACATTACGACGGCGACATCACCGGTGATTTAGGGCAAAACCATTTAACACCAAAGCGAAGTTGTGGCAATTACTGGAGTTGTAGAATTTTAACATCCTCAATGGAAATATCACCATTCTGAAGATGTCGAGTTTCAATGAATTGTTTCTAAAACTTTATTCAGTAATCTGATTTGCTTTCGGATCAAAGAAATTCTCAAATTTCAAGACAAATGTAAAAAAAAGTGTCTGCTTTCGACTTCCACGGTTAATTCAAAACGTAATGAAGATTGTTTAGCCTTATTTCGCTTTCAATATCAATATTTTTTTTACATTTATCAATTGATCATCAGTAAATAATAACGAGCGTTTGGAGAATTACAATGTTTACTTCTGTGCTTTTTTGTTGTTTATTAACATGTGGATTTATACAAAGTTACAACGAGTTTACCATAAAATAATTCATATTTCGAAATCCAGATGTTGCATGCCATCGATAACATCTTGAGAGATATTGATAAGTATATTTATTCAATCATCATCATAAGAGCGTATAAGGCAGTCAAAGGCAATATGGCTGATCATTTGAATTGCAATAAGCTTATGAGAAACGTTCATTCCATTTTCCTAACCATTTATTATTATTCGTCTTTGCCGAGAATTCAGCAATCGTCGACGTCTTTATTTGAGACAGACAGAGAGAGAGAGACAGCTATACTCGGGATGTTGCAGAATTCTTTCATTAAAATACGTTCACATCATGCAGGAGCCTAAAAATATGTCCGCAGATTGTCCTTTTTCATGAAAAATTTCTCAATGACCGCCCTAGGTTTTTCCTTCACAAATAACGTACTAGGTTTTAGGGGACGTTCCAGAATTCGTACTGTAGCGTACGGTGGGGGAGGGGGGCGGGTCAAAGTCAAGTCGTACGTATAAAAAATTAAAGTGTTCACTTTTTCACGCCTAAGGTTTGTGTGAAAGCTCAACTTGATAAAAATATTTTTTTTACAAATTTAGCTTTCACACACTCCTTACGCGATGCAAATCGCATCGCCTCCAATGTAATGAGTCCTTTTTATTGCTGCGTTAATGTTTTGTCAATATTGACGAGGTAATTTAAAGAATCTTCCTGAAGTTGAGTTGAACGACATATGACAAAATAATGGACTAATTTAAAGGGGGAGGGATGTAAAAAATCGCCAAAAAATCCGTACGTCATTTGTGAACAATCCCTTACGGAGAAGCGTGAATAATTTACGGGTCCATTCGTCCATTCCCAAATTACGTACGTTCAAAATTTCGAATTACAAACCGCTTTCAACTGCTTAGGCTAAAATGTCGAAATTGTATAGAGCGTACGTCTTTCTACGTCTCCAGCTTCAGTGCTTCCGCAATTTTATAATGCTGCTAGTTTTATTTGTTCGACATGGTTCCAAATTCCATTTTTTCTAGGAGGTCCCCAGACGATGATGACCTGATTTTTACAAGGGACCATCCATAAATTACGTACGATTTTTTCAGTGCTGTCATCAGATTTAAATCAACAATAACTTGAAAAATATTTACTTTTGAGGCATCAAATGTATGGCCGACCCCCCCATTTAGGAGGAATATTTTCCAAGTTATTGTTGATTTAAATCTGATTAAATCTGAATACAATAACTTGGAAAATATTCACTTTTGAGACGTCAAATGTATTACCGACCCCGCCATACTACCCTCCTAAATGGGGGGGTCGGCCATACATTTGATGCCTCAAAAGTAAATATTTTTCAAGTTATTGTTGATTTAAATCTGATGACAGCACTGAAAAAAGCGTACGTAATTTATGGATGGTCCCCAACACCGCCCATCCGAAAACTTGAAGAATTTAAATTATCCCTATTCCACTGTATATCGTTCACATCTTGAGCCGTTTCCAGAATTTCCAGATTGAAAGTGGTCAGGTGTGAGGCGCTAGACAAACAGAAACTTGTTAAAAGTTCACTCGGCTGACTAGTTTCTCAATTCGATGGAAAAATTCATTTAAAATACATTTTATGGAACCGTATCAGCGCACTAAAAATAACTGCTTTATACCAAAATTCATAAGTCAATAAAAATGACTGTCCATAAAAAAAACAATCGATCCGTAAATTATCTAGTTACAGTTGTTACAGTATCCTAAGAATGTCGTTACACGTGGTTGCCATCAATATAGCTACACACGGAAAATAAATAAATAGAAATAGAAATAATTGCAGTAGAACTGTGTATTCAATAGTCGTATACTAGTCGTAACCACACTACCTTTCATAGCAGTAAAAATTTTGTGCTTAATTTGACAATATATTGGCATACGAATCACAGACCATTTTTATGATGATGATGTCAGTTAAAAAAATCAATTTATTGTTCTTTGGTAACGGTTGTAAAAACGAAAGTACCTGCGATGTACATGTGATTTATTCCTAAAGATCTTACTACGTCGCCGCAAGTTCACAATTCTTACCCCGCGTTCACACACGCATACACACCGTTGAATTGTGAGCTCATAGTTGCAGCTGTCGTTTGAACTTTTTCAACATTGCACAAAACCGATTAATTTATTATACTTGTCACTTGCAGGCTCTGGACATGTCTTTGAGAACATTGTGACAGTGCCTAAAACCAATTTTAATATTACTGAGACTTGCTGTCATAGCAGTCTATTCGATACATTTGTTCAAATGTTAAGCTTTTTAAGCCAACACTAGCAACCAATCAGCAATAGTAGAGCAAAAATAAAAGTGAAAGAAATTTAAATTATGATAAAAAGGATAAATTAGTCAAATATGACGAATAAAATAAAATGTTTTGAATTGGTGACATCAATATTACGTTACCCAAATAGACGGAAAAAGAACATTCCAATCAACTAATAATGTAAATAAATAAGTAAACAAACCACACAATGGCACATTTGTGATATTAATATTAAATTAAGTATCCGATTCGTGATACCTTCAATGGATAGTATACCATTACCGTGAGCATATTAATAAAATAAGTAGAAAATGGCGGCCGTTGCTGGGCTGTATGGCCTTGGCGAAGACAACCGCAAATATAGGTTAGAAAATACGATTCATGTTTTTTCAAAGGTCTAAACGAACATGTATTTTAGCTAATAACATGAGTTTTCTTACTGATTGAGTTATCAAAAGAGAAAGCAAATACCGTTTTCGTTGATAAAAATCATATTATAATATCAATAGAATAACAATTTTGTTCAAAGAATTTTAGTTTTTTTATTTAAAAAACTGAATTGAGTTCATGGGTATGTCACTTGCTTTAAAAAATGTGATAAGGTCTACTGGTCTACTCCATTTTTCGTGTATTTTCGTAAGGCCAAGGGGGGTATGGCGGCAGGTTAAGTCACACACATCGGTGTCTGTCACGTTGTCATGTTGTAGACACTAAAATGCAAGCAAGCAATGAAATATTTTTTATTGGCTATCCCATGAGAAAGTTGAACATAACATGTATGTTTATCCCCTATGAAAACCATGCTTTTGGTTTCACTAGTGAGGTAAAACTATTGTAGCATGGTTTACATACGTATGTATATGCTCAACTTTCAGATGTATACGCAATAAACATTATACTGAGGACCCTGCTACATGATTCATTACTTCGGACACAATTTTGAGAACTCGCAAGCACACTCGTGTTACTTTGAGCAACACGCTTTGAAAACTGATATTTTGACTCGTGAAGTTGCCTTAGGCTCGGATATGCAATTTCTCCACTCGTCAAAATAACATTTTCAAAACTTGTTGCTCAAAAAAACACTCGTGTGTTTGGCTCTTATAACAAAATCGTGTCCTCATGTAATGAATTACTTTCGCAAGGTCCAATGTAATACTATTTGCAAAATTTTGCCTGCATGTTACCAAAGTTAAAATGTTTACTCAATACGGTGACGCCCAAATATCCAATTTTTTGCGTCTCTAACTTCATATTCCGTATGTTTTATAGACCTCGTTTTTGGATTTTCAGATTGTCATAAGATTCGGCAACATTTAACATGTCCGAATCGATGTAATATTTTTCATAATATATTCATTTTGATATCCTTGCTTTCAACTTGATAAATCCATGAAACACGTATCTAGCGATCCTTTGTTTCGTTATCTTTTTGACCGTCTTGAGCTTGTGTCAAATTATACCAAATTTCATGACAAAGTGCATAAGTTGATAACCACATCATTTTTTGATAGGAATTTCGTCATGAAATTTCGTAAAGTTTGACATAAGCCGACATCGTATTAAAAGTGTGGATTGAAGTGACATACCCTTGTTCGAAAGCGTAAAGCTAAATTATTTATACATGAGTAAAACTCACGTTGTTTACTAAAATCAAATCACATTTTTCATTCAATGATTTATTTATTCATTTATTATTCCATTTTTGTTTGTTTCACAATCGGCGTAGTTCAGTTTTTATTGTTTTCTTACATACCAATTGAAGGAGTCGATACTTGGTAAAGGTGATTTCCATCTTTTGAAACCCGGCAATCTTTAATTTTAGATCACCGGACATTTAATGGTTACTCACTTACTTAACGTAAGCGTACGTTCAATCGGGGCTCTTACCCTATTGCTTCGAAAATTAATTTTCATTTTCACCACCCTCCATCTGAAAAACTTAGTCATAATAATTTCCTCGCTAATTACCTTAGCGAATCTTTAATTTCGCTATTAGCTTATCGCTAAAATGTTAGTTTTTTTGTCAATTAAGCAACTAATTTTCCGTGTTGTTATGATTCCCTTTTTTGCAATATTAAAAGCATTAGACTAATTTTCTTAGAGGTTTCGACAAGGTTATTCATCTTCAAAGTTAATTACTCATTACTTATTAATGAATAATGATACAGCATTTCAATTTTTTACATAAGGTGATATATAAATAAAATAATACGGAAAATGTTTTTGATTACGAAATAGAAGTTTTTGATACAAGTTACGTATGAAGGTGGTTTAACGCACTAGATGTGAGTTTCCGACACGAGCCTACGGCGAGTTCGGCAACACATGGTGTGCGTTGGACTACCAGCATACGTAAAGTGTATCAAGCAACGTTTTTTTGCAATTCACCGACAAAAAACAAGCTTTTCCCTGCGTGTTTCCACTTGCGAAAATTTGTCAAAAGGCTAGTTCTTTTGATTGAACAATTTCTGGCCAACTATGATTTTTAAAAAGGCGGTTTTATGTTGATTCCAATTTTTGAAAAAAGTACCAATCCTTACATTGTACTAATTTTTCGAACTACTGCGTAAAAGCTGTTTTTGCGCACTATTGCGAAAAAATTTATCGAACTAGTGCATTAATAGTAGTTTGTGTTACCAGTAATGTAAGGACGAATATTACCGCACCAGTTCGCCTGCGGCTCGTTAGGACAAATTATAACGTGTACGTTAATATGAGTCCTAACATTACGTGTTTCTTGCAATGAACAAAAATAAAAAATTACCGCACTGAAATAGAAATTACCTCTATGAAACAGAAATTACTGCAATGAAACAGAAATTACCGCACGTTTTCATATTAGTAACGTAATATTTGAGTTTATATACTCCCAAATGCAAAGGTAATACGACCTATTACATACGTGAATTGCAAAAAAAGCGAGTTTTTTGTCGGTGAATTGCAAAAAGTATTTTATTAATCGCCAGATATGCCAATTTTGAACGAGGTGTCAGATGAAGTAGAAACGGGTAGAATAGGAGGCCTATCACGTAGCAAGGAAAAATTGACAGAAAAATATGCGTCATACGTTATACGTGCCACAATTTCGTCGTAAAAATCAATTTTACATACGAAAAAGGTACCATCGTGTTACATATCACGTGATACGTATTCTATACGTAATAAGCGTACATTTTCTGATAGGGAATCAACAAATCGATAATTTCATTGAATCTCAATTTTTTACTAACATTTTCACTTTCTTATTTTAGCTATGATTATAGGGATCACTATTAGCGCGCTAACTTGTTTTCAGTTAGCAAATTGCGCAAGCGACGCTAATTTTTGCATTTCTAATGTTAGCGTCGCTAAACAAATTGGTTAGAGAATACGACACTTAAGGGGTCATCCATAAGGTATGTACATCGTTAGGGGGCAGCAGAGTTATGACCTACATTTCATCATTTTCTCTATACATTTTGACGTACGAGGGAGGAGGGGGGCCTGAAAATAATCATTTTTTGTGTACACTCACGGAAATATATTTTTGCATTAATAGAATTTTGTACTTCTGCGCAGCTTTTTAACACTGCAAAAACCTACGCAGAATCACAAAATTCTATTTGATGCAAAAATATATTTCCGTAAGTGTAAGTAGTTTATGGATGACCCCTTCAAACGTTGATGCACTAAATCGACAGTTATACGGCCCTAATCACTCAACAAAATTAGAATTCGGAAAACGACACCAACTTCGTGAATCTCCTTGAATAACTTCTACGTAACTCCTTACATCTCTTCTAAATACCTCGAAAATGTTTTTACAAACAAAACAAATACAAAGCAAGTGCAACGCTCTGCATTACTAAATTACAAAGGCTGAACTACAGTTATCTTTTAAACAATAAATTCAAAACATTTAATTTATTTTTGCGTAAAAGGCCCAATTTGGTTTTTTAATTCGATTTCGATTTTTATTTTAAAGTATTTACATTTACAGAAAAACTAATTTAAATTTGAATTAACGTTTTTGTTCATCAAAAACCACAAATTTAAAAGGACGGTAATGCGATTGCGAATAATTGCAGGTGTAAGATGACAAAATTCGCTGGGAATAATTAATTTATTTTTATTTTTATGTGTTCAGATGTGTTAGATCTTTGAATTATGAAAAGTAAAATATGAAAGTGGTTTTCATTTCAAATCCTAATGGAGCATCGAAAAAAACCTCACTCAGAATAGTACGTGAAAATGACGTAACGTTATTTTGAGCAAATAATCGCAATCGCATGGAGTGGCTTACATAGTCTTTCATTTCGAATTCACTTTGTGTCATTCACTCATTAAAAAAAACGGAATCAAATGGAAAACTAATTTATCCAACACTAATGCAGACTGAAGCAGGCGGCATTAGATCGGGAAAAACTGGAAAATCAAAAGACAGAAAAAACACCGGATGGATTTAGCGAACCGTAAGTTGGAGACACATTTTTTTTTAAAGACATTCTCGATTTGCTAAAAATACATTTTCAATGCACAAAGTAATGTAAACATTGCACAACCGCACGAGACATATGGCTGAATTGATGCGTTAAATGCGTTATCGGCTTCTGTCAAAGTAAAGCTAATTTCATATTGAATTTATACATTTCTGTCAAGTTGTCCACATTTTGCTGGTATGAAATTTTATGCATCTCATCACGAAATTCTCTATACTAACCGATGTTGCACTAAACACGCCAATTTTTTCTGTCTTGAATATCATTCATTCATGTATTTACCTATCCTACGCAATTGTCATTGAGAATAAATTTGCAACAAGAACTACAAAAAGGAAAGCTAAAACAAATCTAAATTCGAGCCGCAAAATAATTCAAGAAAACAGACAATAGGAAGAGACTGAAGATAAAAAGCGTATTTCTAGCATTAGTGGTCCAATGAAAATGTCAACTTTTTGAGAAAAACTTTGTTTAATGATGATACGAACATCAACAAAGTGTTACAGTTACATGCATTTCTAAATTTCATCCTTGATTAAGCGATGAACATGTTTTACTTCTTCGTGGAACACATGCTCTAGAGGTACTCCTAGCTTTTGTGTTTTTTGTTTATTCTCGTAGACGGATCAATGTTGGGTTTTGTTTTTCGGTTTTATGCGGAGTTATAACGCCTAACATTGTACTGTTAGCTTTAACGATTTTTTGTACAATGTCCTTCAACATCGACGGAGGCGACCACCCGTTGACCGCCAATCGAAGTCAGGCTCTAGTGATTTTTCGACCGCATCAAAATCGGTGTCAAAAATGCACTAGAGGTGTATCACCCCCCACTGCTATCTATTAAACCGCAAGAGCTTGAGCTTACAAGTTACGTCAACGTTCACTAGCATACGTAAAAATACTCAGGTCTGTCGAATCGAAAAGCCTTTGATTGAATGACTAAGCTTAGAACTGTTGGTGTTCCACCCACAAATAAGACTTAACTTATTAATCGACTTAAAGCCCTAATCGAGAACGGTTGAATTATGTGCTCATCAGAAGCGCATAGTTTTTTGTTGTAAGGGATATAAATGTTATCTTTTAATGTATACATACTATACTCTTAATGTGACATTGACAGGGCCGTATTTGAGCGTTAGCCTGGTCACTCAACTAGAGTTGTTTTTTTAAGTTGAATTATTCTAAGGTGGTGTCTCTTTGTTGCAATTTTACTGCATGAAATAAGAAGTTCAGGCACTAGACCGGTCCTTTGTCTAGTACCTGAAATCCTTCTCTTATCGTCGTCTAGAACATTTTCATGGAGAAAAATTGCAACGAACAGAGGTCTGCAGTTCAAGCTGGGCAGATTGGTGCCAAAAAAGTTTCTATGACAATGCTGGAGTGGGAAACTAGTACATTACAATGCGCTCGGTTGCAGGCTGCCTACTTGAGATGTTTAAATAACCGTAAAGAACGTAGCCTGTTGCCAAAAATCTGTTAATATCATCGACACCGCAATTACGAATTCGAATACGTCACAATAATTTCAACGCGGCACAAGACATCCTACCCAACATACTCTACTGTCAACGTAGAGCAACAGCAGCAGCCTGGCGGCAAATTGAATTTTATATGACGTTTGATATTCTTTACTGCCGTTACAATTACTTTAACAGACTTTCGGCACCAGGCTGCCTTCTATAAGGCTACTAATACTTTTCAAGTACGCAGCCTGGTGCCGAGTCGGAACCAAGTGCACATTTATGTACTCGTTTCATCATCCAACTTTGTGAAAGTAAATTTCTTAGCACCAGAGGGACCTTAACGATTATTAACGTAAATTGATAATTAATGTATTATTCACAGTAGATTCATGCTTCTTTAATACCTAAGCCATAAAGGGTTAGAAGTAACTGTGTAGGTTATGGCTTGTTTGTGGAGTACTGCTGTACAGCAAGTACGGCTCTGTGGACTGTTGACAGGAAAACTTAAAAGTTAAGACTTTCTTTACTCAGATAAAATAAATTTAAAATTACATTTCGTTATCTGTAAGCACACTATGTACTGTAAAATTATTTCTGGTGAAACAGATATGTTTGGAACAGTTCAAGTAGAACAAAATGTCATTCTGAAGACTTTAAATAATGAATTTATCCATTCCGGACATTAATAAGAATTGCATTGTTGTAGGAAGAACAAAAGTCTCAAGACACCTTTCGATATCCTTATCGTTTTTTATCATGTTGAAAGTATAGATTGTTTTATAGAAGATTTTCTAATTTGAAAAAAAAAATGTTATTGTTAAAGGAAGTTTAAATGATTTATAGTTTGAGGTGTGCGCCAATTTTTGTACAATGAAGAAATTTATAATTTGCACACTGAACTCTTTTTCTATTATTCTCCTTTTTAGTTGTTTTGCAATAGTTATAACAATGACAAAAGAGCTGAAAGTGATGAAACATGTTAATGTGTAGAATGTGAAAATTATAAATTTCTTCATTGAAGATCGGCTTGTTCCTCTGCGTTAAGTCAAAATGAAATCCAGTTCAATCTTCGGAAGACTTTTAGATAATAAGTCAGGGAGTCAATTTTTTTGAATTAAATAAATCGGCATGAGATAAAGTTGAAAGTTATAGCGTTTGTGGCTATAATTTTTAGATTTTTTAATAAAATCGTTGGAAAACCGAGAAAAGTCTCATTAAGCAGCTAGTGCATAAACTATTGTGCAAACTATTGAATTATTCTGCAAAGAGCATTTATCAAATTACGATTCTGAAAATGTTGGACTTTATTGTTCCTGCTCATAGCGCTCGTGAACAAGAGAGGGAAAATCTTTATTTAAAACAAAACAAAGTGTGCTGCCTCCTTAGAGAAGGTTGCTTGTCTACACAACATATCCATCAATAATAAATTACAAAATATTTACTGCTAAAACGAGATTCACATAATTCTTGCTCAAATGACTAGCTTCCGTGGATGTGATTCTTAATTATTTGTATAGTTCGGATTAAAACCTCTTCGGTGATCCTCAGTTAGGTAATGTCTAAGTTGAATTCTTTGAAAAAGTCCAATACGCTCTGACCTACTGTTCCACGACTTCCGAACCAGAGTCCCCGGACTGAGCAGTTCCGCTTGCCGAAGGTTGCGCTGTATTTTTCCTCGTAGAACGGGATGCACTTTTCATATATCTCATTTTTTTCTGTTTTGATTTTCGAGTCTTGGTCGTCATTATTGGATTCGTAACGTATTGTTGGATCTACGATGAATGCATTTCGGGACTTACTGCCGAAGGCAGTAATGTCGCTGAATCATGAGCGGCCGTCGCTATCGATGGCGTCGACTTCCTCAAAGCATTTGAATCCTTTTTCTCGTAGTAGTTCGGTGACTCGATGTTTCACACTATGGTGACAAGCGATGATTTGCTGGTTACTTGAAGAACAACTTCCGGTTACATGAGGTATAGTTTCGTTCTCTCTATTGCATTTGCGATAGAGGTTGGAAGCGCTTTCAACTCCAGGCACACCGTTCGGTTTAGCATAGTTACTGTTCAACTTTATAGCGGCGGTCCATTCGGATGACGATAATGTGTTTTTGTTGCAGACAAAATCGTTGCCTTTGATGAATGTTTGGAAATGGGTTACGCCAGCACCAATCCTCGAAACATTTCTGTCGCAGAGCAGTCCTGAGCGCTTTTGTACTGCTACCAGTGACGTTCAATGCTTTCTTACATGATTCCATCTCCGCGGTGCAGTCCGACACACTTTGAAATAATTAATCATCAACTGTTGCTAGTCGTTTTGCTATGGCAAAGTGTTGCAGATGTGATTCCCACGAAGCTTTAATCAGGCCAAGACCGCGTACACGTCTGGAGGCGTAGAATAAATTGTCGTTTGTGCGCATAGGAAGGTCGTCAACCTCATTTACTGTGCGTCGAATCATAACGTCGAGTCCATCCGTGACGAATTTCGGAATCATATTTCAATGATTTTATCTCTGCGAGTTTTAAACAATTGTCTTCGGTCAAAACTTTCACTGGCGCTCATTAGAGATATTTGGTACTTCGGAAAAATTGAACGGTGGACCATCGACAACGGGCGGGCGGTTGCTTGCGAGACTAGTACACAAATTCACTTTTTATCAGCAATTTTCCCGTAGCGGAATGTCAAATCCTATTTTGATATGAAATCCAAAAGACTCTTCTTTGCTTTTAGTAGTGTTTACCAACAACAAACACAGCTGGCACATCTCAATACCGTTGCAGTCACCAGTTAGATTTTTCTTAAATGCAGACCTGCTTTTTTGTTTCAACATTTTTCTAATACCGACCACCTCAAAGTGAAGATGCAACAGGTTGACGTTACACAAACAAAATCAACTTGCTGCATCGACCTGCAACAGTTTGCCGCATGTCAATCTTAGGTGTCATTCACAAAGTTACTAACGCTACTAAGGGGGGAGGAAGGAGGGTTCGAAAAAAGCGGGCTGCCATACATCCTAATGTATGAAATCATGCGTTCGAGAGGGGAGGTGGATCAATATACTGCTTTTTTTAGCGTACGTACTTTGTGAATGGCCCCTTAGTCCTGGGATTCAGCCAATCGTTTGTCTGTGCGAGTTCGTATCGTTTGAAATTTAAAGCTTTTTATTTTCTTGCAAAATGTAGTGTTTTCCTCTTGTCACTCTTTTATTCCAATTAATATATAAGGACCTCTGAGGATGACAGGCAATTTCAAGGAGAAACATTACCTGTCAATCTTAGAAAATTACGTTGAAAGCATGGAATACAATATTTCAGCGACGTGTCACTCATTATTATTTCCTACCCGTGTGATCAATAAAACGAATGTCCAACAGTCAGCATTCGATTTACAATGTCATTCAAAAAAAAGCAATCAAATGAAGAAGACCTTCAGTCTTGCCTTCGGTCTATTTTGGATGTTTTCGTGAAAGCTTTGAAAATGATATTCATTCTATTCGGCTTTGTAAAAATTCAGCTTCTGCACATTTTGCCTGCAATTCATTCGGTAAATAAATTTGCTTTATTTGGATATATATGCTGTTTTCATGTGTAGTTGACTCCCTATAAACATTATGGCACATCGCCAAAATATGGAGGCAACTGGCCTTGTTTAAATCGACTAACATGGCCATAAACAGTGCATTAAAGTTTTCTACATCAGTAGTGCTATTCTTAATAAGATATTGTATCTGTACGTCGAATATGCACGTATACGTATGCAATACACACACACATTCACGTTCACGATGTGCTTTATCCATTGTTCTCCGTTATGCAGAATATGCTTAAAATTATATATGTAATACTTTACGTTGCGTCAGAAACTATGCAATATACCATAGTAAATTTCTTCGGATTCTATTAAAAGTTGCTTGGTTGTACAGCAATTTTTCAAATAACAACCCCATTAGATAGATACAAAAATCATTGTTTTGAACCAAAACGAAAGGAAGCAAAAAGGTAATGGAACTAATTATTCGGATATGATTCAAATGTTTCGTTTTTGGAAGAATTGCGGTGACGTTTCGTGCGAAACTTTCGAGGATTGGATTTTAAAGAATATTATTTTAGTTGTTAAAGTAACTACACACAAGTTACATACATTATTAATGTTTGAGTTGTTAGCTAAAACAAAGTTATCGGAACAATGGTCAGAAACAATTTCAATTAGTTTCTTAGTTAGTTTTGTCACCGAGCAAAGTTACTTTCGTCGTTCAAGCTAAGCTCACAGTATACGATAATTTTTATTTTAGTATTTACCTTCTAACAGCCCAGAGCGCCGACTGAAAAATGCCAGTGCGCCTGAAAACTCGACTGGTTCAAAACGGCATTTCAAAAGGACATAAAATTACGAGTAACCAAAAACCAATTGTGACGAAAATTCTATTGTAGAAATTAAGTCTGATTCGAAACTATTGAGAAACGTATTTAAAACTATGGTGTACAAACATCCCTTTTTCACTATAAGTGGGTCATTAGCTTTTAAATAAAAAAATCAACTTCAGAAAAATGATGCTCTGCAGCACCGGAAGTACTTAGAATGGAGAGCATTTACTATAAAAGTGGATCTTCATCCAATCGCGGTGTATTTCAGACTTTTATGCTGAATGTGTAATGTGAAGCTTCGTCTAAATTTGCAGGAAAACATATTTTTAACATTCCGATTTTTTTTCTTTTCTGTAGCCTCATACTCATACCTCACTGACTTCATTTTTGTTTGGCAATATGTTGATAAAAGTAGAGTGGTGTTAACGCCTCTTGACGAAAACTTGATCAAAAAGAGCGAAAGCGGCTCGAAATCGAAGGCGCTCTGAATTAATAGCCAACAATAATGAGCGGTAATTCAAGGCAATAATTAGAAGGTTTTAAGATAATGAGCGACCGTAATAAATTGCCGTTATACTTTAATGCTCAGTAGAGAAATATAACAATTAAAATTTCATGTGAACGACATGTTAACATAACCTCATAAACTGGACTTTAATGTTCAAACAACATGTTTAATAGCATAGTGATTCAAATGGGTAAAATTTGTGTGGGTTATTCGTTTCGTTACGAAAAATATAGCAACTGGATTTAATAAAAAATATTCATATTTTTGCTGATTGCCTAGAAGGAACTGTCAGTATCGTAAAACCACCTAACTTGACCATGTACCTAACTTTGACCGCTTATTTCACGACTATAATTTCTAAGTTATACCCAGTTATAGCTAAAATTATGATGTGTATGCTTAAAATTACTTTAATCATTATTGGTCTGCATTGTAAATTGATTTTACCTTCCCTTTCATATACTCGGTCTTTCAAAAGTAACTCCACAACCTACTATGACTGTCTCTTTTACACGTACCCTGGATGAACGAGACTACCGTAGTAGGCTGTGGAGTTACTTTTGAGGTCTTTCAAAGACCCTATACAAAAATGGTAAAACATTGCGTCCATTCAGGAGAAAAGCGCTCTCTTTGTTCGAATGTGTGCGAATCGTTCTCATTTTACTGGTCTATTGTTAATAGTCATCAATGTTGATGTACAATGACAAATTCATCCTACCCAATTATGGAAGCGGTCGAATACCAGAATTGGGCCATATTTCCCCAAAACCCTGAAACACCTGTTCCCTTAAATTTAATTCTCTACAACTTTGCCTTTGGAGCCAACTTTCTAACTCTCATGGTTCTGGAGATTTGGGCCATCCTGTCCAATTATGGAAGTGGGCATATACCACGGTTGGGCCATATTTCCGCAAAACCCTGAAACACGTGTTCGCTTAAATTTAATTCTCTACAACTTTGCCTTCGACAGTAAATCTCCATATTGCATAGTTAAGGAAATATAGACGAAAAACTGTTTTCGTATATGGCCAATTTCGTCCATTCCATTGGTCCCAGTGCCCAGACCCCTGACCCGATTCCCACAAAAATTTTCTCAGTTTTGTGACATCAAATGCGTTCATTTGACACCAAAATGAGGAATTTCCGTGCTTTTCTTACTGAGATATTTGCGAAAAAGTTTCATCGACCTTCGAAAATTTCATGTCCGACCTCCACTTCTTCGACCATGTCTCCGGAACTACTTGGCCGATCTTCGAACTTGAATCATGGGAGGCATTTGACATTTGTCAATTTATGACATGAAAGTAACGCTCCTAGGCACACGCAGGCTGCATAATTTGGGTAGTTGTGAATTGGGTGCCGCAACGAATTGTACATAGAATATGACGTCAACCATATTCGATGAATTTTGTGTACAAATATTTGAGTCTAACTTTAGGCGTTGATATAATTAGCACCAGAAAAAATCCTCATGGTAAAATGCAAGCTACCGTTAGGCGTGGTTCAGAATTCACGTTTAGCGTGTGGTCCGAAAAATGGCTGCCGGTAAAACACATTGATGGCGAACCGGCATTCTGAGCCTAACTAGTTTTCGAACCTAGTACATCATAGATGGTACTAGAGGTTTGTGTGCAATTTACCACTGACACAATAAAAACTTTGGTAACGAAATGATTTTTAAGAAATATCCATGTGATTCAGAAAAGCTCACAATGAATTGCAGAAATAGTGCAATAAAATGAGCTTGCCTATGACCCGGGCGGGTTGTAACGGCGGATTATTATATAGTATGCACTTCGCACACCAACACATACAAAACTCACGATGATTTGTTCTGCTGAAAATACGTAATCCACCTAAATTTCACGTAATCCACATAAATACCAACACAGCTAAACATTTCGCATTCCAATTTTGCGTTAATTTTTTGTCAAAGACTGCCAGTCTATATTTATAGTATGTTTGAGTTGTAAAGCTTCTTTTTTTAATGCTGAAATATGTTTAGTAATAAATTGCGACCTGAGTGTAGGCTTAGCTTCGTCAATAGACCAGTGCGCCGGCGCTCAGCTGCGCCGATCGCCATCGAAAAATGTCAGAAAAAAGAGCCGCCGCCGCCGAAAATTTAAAATCTGTCAGCCGATTGCGGCGCCGCCGGTCTTTTTCGTCGGCGCTGAATTCAAGTGTTTTATAATTTCACATGCCAAATAATTTTATTTAACATTAGAAATTATAAGCTGCCCTTGCATTTTGTCATCATCATCATCATCATCAAACTTTATAGAGCGTTTATACCTTCCGGTGTGGGGTCTTTAAGCCGCAACCCGGTGGTCATTGACCACTCCCCTCCATACCCTTCTATCCTCTGCCAAGGAGATGGTTTGCTCGCCCAGTGAAAGCCCCCTAACTTCTAAATCTGATTTAATTGAGTCTATGAACCTTCTCCTTGGCCTACCCCTAGGACGTACACCCGGGACCTGTGCATTCAATATCCTCTTTGGGAGCCTCCTATTACCCATCCTTTGAACGTGCCCGTACCATCTCAGACGACTAACCCTTGCCGCCTCCTCCACTGACCTAACCCCTAAATTTTCTCTGATGTCGTCGTTCCTGATATGATTGTCCCACTGTTCCCTCCGATTCACTTTTGCTATGCTCCTAAGAACCCTCATATCTGAAACCTCCAAGTCATGCACCAGGTATCCGCAGTCCACCCAACTTTCACTACCATATAAAATTGTTGGCCTGAAGATTGATCTGTGAATAGCTAACTTTGTGCCACTACTTAATTCCTTCCTGTTAAACACATGAGACCTCAACTGACTGGCCACCGCATTTCCCATTCTCCGCCTTTCCTCAAATTCCCTAACTAACTTGCCATCCTCTGAAAACATGGCTCCTAAATATTTAAACTCAGAAACCTGTTCCAACTGCTCCCCATTTAAACTGCACACTACGTCTTTCCTAAATTTGCCAACATGCATAACCTTTGTTTTGCCGACGCTTATCTTCATCCCTTACTCCTCACATGCTACATTCAGGCAGTCAATCCCCCTCTGCAAATCATCGGCATTATCTGCTAATAGGGTTAAATCATCCGCATAGGCCAGGATTTTCATAATTACATCCCCAATTTCCACATTCCCCTGCAAATTGGCCTGCTTGATGATTTTGTCCATGAAAATTATGAACAGAAGAGGAGAGAGACAACACCCCTGACGAACGCCCTCATTAACCTCGAAAGCCTCACTAATTTCACCATCTATCCTTACCGCAGCCTTGCTCCCTGAGTAGATGCTTTTAATGGCGCCCAATAAACCTCCATTAATCCCGTATTCGCTAAGCACCTCGAACAGCTTTTGCCTCGGTACCCGATCAAATGCCTTTTCCAAGTCGATGATGCATAAGTACAGATCAATATTCCTCTCAAAGCGCTTTTCTATAGCCTGCCTAAGACAAAAGATCTGATCCTGACACCCTCTCAGAGGTCTGAAACCACTCTGAGCCTCGTCCAGAACCTCTTCCACTATAACCCTAACCCGATCTACTAGCACACTAGCATAAACCTTTCCGACCACGCTCAAAAGTGAAATCCCTCTGTAGTTGCTACAAACTTTACGGTTGCCCTTCTTAAAGATCGGAGCAGTAACACCGAAGCTCCAGTCAGCGGGTACTACTGAGGACTTCATGGCTAAATTAAAAATCCTACAAAGCCATTGGATCCCACCAGACCCGCTATTCTTAATAAATTCTGTCCTAATTTCGTCTACACCTGCGGATTTTCCTGCCTTCAGCCTGCTGACCTTTCGTGTCACCTCCTCTAATGTAATTTCTTCCTCACCCTCCGAGTTAGCAAATTGATTTCTGTCAGGTGCCACTACCGGATTGACAGATGCAAATAGATCCTGAAAGTAATCACGCCAGGTTTCCAGTACTTCTCCCTTATCCGTAATTAACTGGCCATCTTTACCCAAAATGCTACCGCAGCCCTCTTTTTCACCACCACGCCTAATATCCTTAATCGTCGACCAGAATTTTTTACCCTTTCCTTGACCTGCTTCTTCCAATTCTTCTCCGAACCTCTTCCACGCGAGGTCCTTTGCTTCTTTAACTAGAGCCTTAACCGCCTGACTACAAGCCCTGTAAGCTCCTTTCTTCTCATCCGTTTTATCCTGTAACCAAACCCAATAAAGCTTTCTTTTCTCCAACACAGCCTTTTGATATCGGCGTTCCACCAACCCGTCCTTTTGTTCCTACCTCCGCTAGAGACACTACCCAGACATTCCTCAGCTGCACTCAAAACAAATTCCTTAAAATTTGCCCACTCAGCCTCGATGTCCCCGCAGCCGAAGGAAGCCCCTCAAAACCTTCTGTGAACTTTGCCATGAAACGAGCCCTAACTTCCTCCTCCTTGAACTTTCCTACGCGAAATCTGCGAACTACCTTTTTCTTCCTTTTAGCCTGACAGAGTTTACCAACCGACAGATGTGCACCCAAAAAGATTTTGTCTTTGTCAGAAAAGCTTTTTAGCGCTAAATGATTTAATTTTGTTTTGTTGTTCAATGCAGATTTTGTGAACTGTCAGTACATTTTTTCTCAAAGCAAAAAAATTATGTGTATTCTCGTGAACAGGTCATTCTTAAGTGAATATTATTATAAGTTTCATGACTTTTCATGACATATTTATTACTGACAAATAATCTTTCAAACATTAAATAAATTACTAAAACTACTTGGAACTAAAAATAAATAATTAAACACTTCACCTAGGCCACAATTTTCATCTGTGACATTCCGGTCTAGCCGAAAGGTTGTGCTTATAAGAGTGAATTTGAGAATACTTCCACCAGACGAAATATATCACATCACCGATCGCCCCAAGTATGGTGCAGCACCATTGGTGCCAATCGATTCCTTCGACTGCCACAAGGAAATCGTGGAACAAATGTTTTTTCAAAAAAAAAATATAGCGGGGGCCTGAGAATATAGCTCTGCACCAAGGTCGTCGAAAACGTTTTTCTGTAATATATTCTCAAAAAATTATTGGATTAAAGTGATCCAGCGACGACTGGACTTGTTTAAAGGTGAAAAAACCCACTTTTTTTAAAGTGGTCTAAAGGTAGGAAACAGCGGGGCTCAGCAAAACCACTAATACGGGAAGAAGCGCAATAGTCTCTAGTTATTTTTAAGCAATAACTTTGGACCCATTCTGTTTTTGGTTTTGATTGCCATTTTTGTGAAGAACTTGAAATTCGGGATCATTTCTCTAAGTCCACTTGACCAACTAGATTTTTCTGAATTTTTTTTTTATGAAAAATAAACTGAAAATATCTATCCAACGGAACCATACTTGAAAAAATTGATTCAAAATAGAATTTTTGGTGACTATTTGAATGAGTAGCTCAACCGCTCAGAGTAGCCGAATTTACATTGAAACTTAAAATGGACTCAAAAATCCAATTTTTTCGACCAAGGTATCGCTGAAAAGGTATTTTAAGTAGATTTTCGAAAAAAAACTATTTCAGGATATTTCGGTCAAGCGTGTGAAAGTAAGACCATAAACTGACAGCAAATTTGAATTTTTGAAGCGCGCCACATACAAATCATTTCGGAAAAATTCCAAAAATGATTTTTCTTATTAACATTAATTAAGCAGTAAAAAATCTTTTATTGTGGGAGCGGTGTAATTGGTACAGTGGAGAATTGTGATACCAATGATCGTTGGACAGAGTTAATTGTTTGGAGGATGATTCGTTGATGAACCGTCAATGGATAAAGTTGTTGTAATAGTAGATTATTGAACAGGCCAGTAAGTGACGCGTTAAATAATTGTATTTTTGAATATACAGGAATAACATACAAACAAACAATTACGCATCGCCTTCGGCTCGGAATCTAAACTCTACCCTCGTCCAAAAACAGTTCTCAAAGCTATTTCCTTAAAAACATTCCTCGATGCGTAATTGTTTGTTTGTATGTTATTCCTGTATATTCAAAAAATTTATTTAACTAGGCTCTTACAATGGCCTGTTCAATATACTGGTTTATCTGAAAAAGCGGTCGGTATAGGTGAAACAACAATTTCGAATTTACAGTACTTTTCATGTTGCGCAAATTGGTATGATATGCATGATTGTGTGCAACTGTATTTCCGATTTATTTCAGTGTCTGCATTCTTGAATTCGTCTTATGAAAGTCTCGAAAATTCGTTAAAATTCATGAAAGTTACGAGAGGTTAGTACAATGTCAGGAGTTCGGGATTTTGAAAGCACCCTTAGGTTGTGACTCCTCCTTTTCCACAATAGTACACCGATTTCGTGTAAAATTATGTCCTTTAATGAAATTTTGGTACTATTAAAATGGCCACGTTGGAATCAACATGAAAACGCCTTTTTAAAAGTCATAGTTAGCCAAAAATTGTTCAATCAAAAGTACTAACCAAGTGAAAATTCATGAAAATGTTTTCACGAATATAGGTAAAGACATTTTGAAAAATACAGCTTTGCAAAATTCATTCCTGCTATATTTTTCCTTAATCAAAATAAAGTTCTATTGAAGAATCTAACCAGAGTCATCTGATATCTGGTTTGAACTCATTGTGGATCGCTCTTGTCATTTCTAAAGCCTAATGTAAAATCTTGAGAGTCCGTCTCTTCATTTCTTTAATCAGTTCGTCGCACCGGTCGGAGAATTTTGATAAAACTTTATTTTGATTCAGGAATACGTCATTCGTACAAAGCACGTATTTGTCGGTATATAGTGAGCAAGCTGAGCATAATGTCACATTAAATTCAATTAATTCGTTGTTATTGGCTTCAGTAACTATAATTTCGTATTAAATTCAAGTAATTTATTTCTTCAAATAACAATCCATTTATCGGCCTATTTTGCGGCCGATAAATAGACCATACCGGCCGCTTTCAGATAAATAATGTTTATACATTGTAGAGATGAAAAGTCGGACGCTTTAAAGACGTTTATCTGAAAGCGGCCGGTATGGTGTATTTATCGATAAAGACGGACTCTCAAGAACTCAAATTAGGCTTTAGAAATGAAAAGAGCGATCCACAATGAGTTCAAACCAGATACCAGATGACTCTGGTTAGATTCTTCAATAAAAGTATATTTTGATTTAATTTCGTGATTTTCATGAATTTTAACGAATTTTCGAGATTTTCATAAAATGAATTTACGACTGTTGATACTGAAATAAATCGTAAATACCGTTGCACACAATCATGCACATCATACCAATTTGCGCAACATGAAAAGTACTTTGAATCCGAAATTGTGGTTGTTTCACCTATACCGAGCACTTTTTCTGATAAACCAGCATATTGAACAAGGCCATTGTAAGAGCCTTGTTAAATATTTAATATTTTTTTAAACGAAAAAAAAGACTGCTCACATTGGCGCAGCCAGTAAAAAAACGATCTTTTCATCATCATCATCATCATCATCAAACTTTATAGACCGTTAGTACCTTCCGGTGTGAGGTCTTTCTGTCGCAACCCCAGATTGGTGAACTATCGTCCTCCATGCCCTCCTATCGCCCCCCAAGGAGATGGTTTGTTCGCCCAG